>CAUYPK010070223.1:0-41325 GCA_963574355.1 Loris lydekkerianus
CTAAAAATAGACCTGCCATTTGATCCTATAATTCCTTTATTAGGTTTATACCCAGAAGACCAAAAGTCACAATATAACAAAGACATCTGTACCAGAATGTTTATTGCAGCCCAATTTATAATTGCTAAGTCATGGAAGAAGCCCAAGTGCCCATTGACCCACGAATGGACTAGCAAATTGTGGTACATACCATGGAGTACTATGCAGCCTTAAAGAAAGATGAAGACTTTACCTCTTTCATGTTTACATGGATGGAGCTGGAACATATTCTTCTTAGCAAAGTATCTCAGGAATGGAAGAAAAAGTATCCAATGTACTCAGACCTACTATGAAGCTAAATTATAGCTTTCACATAAAGGCTATAACCCAACTATACCACAAGACTATGGGGAAAGGGCCAAGGAAGGGGAAGGGAGGGGGGAGGTTTTGGTGGAGGGAGGATAATGGGTGGGGCCACATCTATGGTGCTTGTTAGAATGGGTACAGGCGATTGCACTAATGTACACAGCTATGATTTAACAATTAAAAAAAATTAAAAAAATATATAAAAAAAGAAAAAAAGAAAAAAGAAAATATTTCAAAATGAATATAAAAGCAGTGCATGGTGCCCCTTGATTGCATTAATGTATACAGCTATGATTTAATAATAATAATAATAATAAAGTGGTTACATTTGATAGCAGTTTCTCAATTAACAGATACTCATGGATAAAGCAAATTTAAATAAATTATGTCATTCGATAAAAAAAAAGTAAAGCCTATTCAATAGGCACAAGATGGAGAGATTAGGAAAGTAGGTTGCATTAAACACTTCCTATGTATGAAGCACTATGTGTAGAAGTGTTTTGTATGTTGTGAATGATCACAACAGCTCTGTGAAGGACTTGTAGCTCCATTTTAATAGAAGAGAAAATTGAATCCAGCAAATGTGAACAATTTGTCAAAAAGAAAACATAGCCAGAAAGGGGCAGTATCAGGATGTGAATACTATTCAGTGTGACTGCAGAGCCCACCCTAGACATGTAGCCCACCCAGGGTGGTGGTGTGCTCTGTGTGCTGTGAAGATAGCAGCATGATGTGAGCTTCACTTGTGAAATCTGCCTGCTTCACCACATCACAAAGCAGTTGATATTCATTATCACTAAATTTCACAAACCCACAGGAGATTAAAATCTTTATTGGTATCATAATCTTTGCTAAAACGGCAAAGAATCTGTAGCCCCATAAGAAAATACTATGTCAAAGGTTAAGCAAAAATTAGAAATTGAGTGATTTAGCTAAAAAGAACATGCTGACCAGTAGATTTCTCTGGATAAGAGAAATGATTCTAGTAGACTCAGAACTTGTTATTTGTCAAAGTCCAAAGGAAAGAAGGTGTTATCTTTTTTTGCCAAACTCCAGGTTCAAGAGACAAGGCATATTGCAGAAAAAGGAAGTCAAGAGGTTATCAACCACAAACATTAAGAGAGTCTGAATAGTCAGGAACAGTGTTTGGGATGCAATTCTCAAAGATATTATCATTGGGCTAATGGTTTTAAAAGTGAACTTTTTCCTTGTATTTGGCATTCATGAATCATACTGTAAATAACTGCCCAGGATTCTATTTAGCCTGCATATTAACCATTTGATAGCTCTGTGTCTACATTCACCCATGAATCTCCTCCTTTCTGAAAGAGTGTTCCTCATTATATACTTTCTGATGACTTTTAAAATAAAATTTAGCTACACTTTGAAAGTGCCATGGGCTCATTAAAAAAGCTAATTTCATGAAGTCAACCAAGATGAAAAGGCATGCCTACAGAATTTATCTTCATTGCTTATATGTAATGTTTTCTCACCTAAATTCTCTATCAGAAGATACTTTGCTCCTAGGAAAGCAAGTTCTACAATGATGTTTATTCATTTTTTTATCCAATGAATAGCTTGTTGTTTTCTAGCAATGACCATGCTAGAGAAGATTTGGTCGGTAGGGGCACCCACAGGCCAGTTCCCATAAAGACCAGCAAACTGCCAAATAGCCTTCAGAGGAAACTTGACCAGCAAATGAAGTTGCCATGGAGCCATTCGATTGTAAAGCTAAAAACTCTGAACACTATTCTCCTAGTGGGTGATTACAATCAAATATAGTGATTCATCATTTCATTTAAAAATTAGCAGAATGTGCCAAATAAAACTCTTATTGACATAGATAACCAAAGAAAGACTGACTCACTCATCTCTCTGGGCTCTTTCAGCTTCTGTAAGTGTAGAGCTGCATTAAAATATCTGTAAGAGGCCCCACAGTGCAGGTCCTGATTCTGCCAAGGCGATGGCTGACCTCAGAGTGATCCAACTGCAGAGCAATTTGAAGACTTCACAAGTAGATAAAATGGGAAAAGAAATTTGTCAAAGGTTTGGTAGAAATTAGAGTTTTAATTTCATATTTCCAGGGCATCTTTGGGGGGCCTAGTCATTCTTTGCCCTACAATCGGCATTTTGAATAGCACAAGAATCATTTTCTAAATAATCAGCTAGACAGAAAGGATAAATTAACAAACATACCACTCCGCAGACCTTCCTAGGGCTTAGAAAAGTCAATACTGTGCAGGGGTGTCTAACCTTTTTCTTTTCTGCCACACATTGTAAGAATGAGTTGTGTTGGACCACTCTTGAAATTCACAAACACTAACAAAAGCTAATGAGCAAAAAAAAGTCCATGCATACTTTTTGTGATATCTAACACCACAAATAAGGCTTCAAATAACATGTGGTCCATGGGCCACAGGTTGGACACCCCTGGATATTGTTTCAGTCAACAAATACCTACCAGTGCCTTTCACCTACTAGACTCTGTTTATAGAAACAAGGTGTATCAAATCAAGGTTTTGAAAAAGAAAATACACCCAGTTTTTCTTTCTAATAAAAGGCAAAAATAACAGAATTCCCTTGATGTGTCTAAACATTCTATCTTCTTTCTGGTTTTAACATTATTTTTGGGTATGGTGCAGGTAAAGAAATATAAACAAGGCTCGGCACCCATAGTTCAGTGAGCAGGGTGCCAGCCACATACACTGAGGCTGGTGCATTCGAGCCTAGCCCTGGCCTGCTAAACAACAGTGACAACTGCAACGAAGAAATAGCCAGGCATTGTGGCAGGTGCCTGTAGTCCCAGCTAGTTGAAAGGCTGAGGCAAGAGAATCATTTAAGCCCAGAAGTTTGAGGTTGCTATGAGCTGTGACGGCACAGCACTCTACCAAGAGTGACATAGTGAGACTCTGTCTTGGAAACAAAAAAGAAGAAAGAAAGAAAGAGAGAGAGAGAGAGAGAGAGAGAGAGAGAGAGAGAGAGAGAAAGAAAGAGTAAGAAAGGAAGGAAGGAAACACAAACAAAATACACATCATTCTTCTAGAGAACTTTGAAGCAAGGAGAGGCCATAGTCTCAAATTCAATCATGTGATGATCAACACATTGACCAACTGCTCAACTATTATTCCAAAGTCTTCACTCACTTTTGAAATCCCTAAGGGCCACATCTATGCTTGACCCAAACATGCCATTCTCATCAGTATGAGTGAGTAGGATGTATTTTTACAGGCAAAGGACAATTTGTAGCCCCAATTCTGCAAGAAAAAAAAAAAGAAAAAAAACATGATTCACAGCAGTATTATCTTAGTCCTGGCTTCTCACAAGCTAACTTATCTTATCTGTCATGCACCTTGACATGTTTTCTGTCTCTACCAGTCTGACTACTCAGTGCTTTGTCGAAAGCACTCTCGAGTGATAAGGGCTTTTGTTCTCGTAAACATTTTTTTAAGCCTTATCCAATATCAAGTAAGTCTAGATGCAAAATTTATCTTTAAGAAGGTTGAGCAGAGACTGGGAATGAAAGGGTATCAGGCAAAGGCAACCCATCATGGGGCCATAACTATCTGCCCTTGGATGTGTTAGAAAGCTGGATCTACCCTTCACCTCTCCATGGTCCAGGGGGATGCACTTGTACCAATGCTTTCCTAAATTCTCTGATCAAGGGTGTCACAATCATTGACTAAAATTAATGTTGTGGAGGAAAGGAATAGCAGATGGTGTAGGAGAGTGGGTGCTTTGAACAGATTGTCCTTGATCATAATAAAAACAAGAAGGAAAGGAAAGAGAGAGCAACAAAACTCGGCAAATATGGTAGCTCATCTGCTTTAAGGATGCCCAAGTTAGGAAGTGCAGTTTTCAAGGCAAGTTAATCTGTTTCCAGAAGGTGGAAAGAAGTCGCAGCATGGAGAAAAAGGGGCCAGAATTCCCAGGCAAGGGAGCTCTGATGGCAGTTCCTGGGGAGGAAGAGTCAAAGCAAAAACAAGACCAGGAGAGCAGCATGCTGGTGGGACCATGTGGGCCTCCACATTTGCAGAGAGTGATGACAGCCATGCCCAGGAAATGTCACACCCTCCAGAGTACATATGAGTTTTCACAACACTGTTTGAATGCTCAATAGGAGATGAAGTATGAATTAGGAGTTGTTTCCATCTTATTGATGAAAATCCTGAGACAGTGGAAGAATTAGCAACTTGCTCATAGTCACAGGACTAGTGACAGAGCTGTGACTCAAACCCATCTCTTTTGTTCCCACATCCCATGATCTTTCACAGGACTGCAGGTGCTGTGGCCACCTATTTTGTGTTGTGTTCTACCATGCAGCACAGATAGGTAAGGAATCATGAGTGTGTTATCTAAGCCAAATAAAGGGGAGGAAGTATCACTGAATGAGATGTCCAGTCTTCTAAACTGTGTTGATGTTGCCAGGTGCAGTGGCTCGTGCCTGTAATCCCAGCACTCTGGGAGGCTGAGACTGGAGGATCACTTGAGCTCAGGGTTTCAAGACCAGCTTGAGCAAGAATGAGACACCCGTCTCTACAAAAATAGAAAAACTAGCCTGGCGTTGTGGCGGACACCTGTAGTCCCAGATACTTGGGAGGCTGAGGCAAGAGGACAGCTCAAGACCAGGAATTTGAGGTTGCTGTGAGCTGTGATGTCATAGCATTCTACAGAGGGTAACAAAGACTCTGTCTCAAAAATGAATGAATAAGCAAATAAATAAAGTGCGCTAATGTGATGTCCCTATTCAGAACAGGGGAGATTAGATACTGAGCTAGTATGAATCAAAATATGGATGCAGGATGTGTGTGTGAGAGAGAAAGAGAGAGAGAGAGGAGAAATGACAAGGGAGAGTTCAGTGTATTTATTTTCTGATTCGTAGTTTCCACAATGTGTTCATAGGAGAGAAAGAGGGAGAGAGTTTGTGTCAGGAAAGATCATTCTTATATTTAAATTCTACATCACAACTGAGAAAAAGTGTTCCCTGTGTGCAGATGTCTGAGTTTTACTAAATTGGTGTCTCCTCTCCCTCCGCAGCTTTCCTTGTAATCTGAGCACAGGCCAAACTAGAGTGGTGAATCCACAGTAACCACACGCTGATTTCCTTCTTATTTTAGTGGATTCATCTTTTGATGGAGGAGGCATGGGTGAAGCCCAGCCAGAAAAGCTGAGGTTGTGCAGGACAGCACGCCGTACGGGAAAGGGTAATGATCGTGGCACTGAGGCATGCATCAGCTGACTTGTAAAATGTCCTGACAGCACAGTTATTGCATGTTGTAAAACCCTCGGATATGTACTTGGGGAAAGCTGTCATAGCCACAATTACACTCTATGTGCCCAAAAGTTCTTGTTAGCCAAGTTAGTGGCATCAGTGGTAAAGTGAATTTGCTGCTCAGGAAAACATGAAGTAAATGCCAGTAAAATCAAGTGCACATTACAGAACCACATTTCACAAAAAAAAAAAAAAAAAAAAAAAGTAGTGTTTAAACCAGAAACACTGCTCACTGTTATCAAAATTACTTCCCCTAAGGGCTCCCTGTAAGTGATCTTTCTATGATTCTTCCTGGAGGTGTGGTCTGCACATGCTGATGTCATTTCCTTTTCATTTGTGCCTCTAACCAGCCCACTCCTAGTTCACCTCCCTTCTACTCCACTGAAATGGCTTCCTGGATCACCAGGAATCTTCTGGCTGAGTACCGCATCGTTTTCTTAGCATATGTTTGGGGCTTTCTTCTTTACGTGACATTACAATTCTCCCATCTTCTCTTTTTTCTCCAAGCCCTGAATTTAACAATGTTTTACCTTCAGAGACATGGGCCCTTGGCAACCTGTTGGGGTTATGGAAGCTTATCCCAGACGAGTACACACATTCTGATATGTGGAAAAATTTGACCCCAGTGAGATACCATACAGCCTAATGACTAACTATAATAATAATCATAATACTAACACTAATACTGGCAAAAACTCAGAGTCACTAGAATTCTCGCTCACTGCAGATGGGAATCCAACATGGCATAGTCACTTTAGAAAACAGTTTGGCAGTTTCTTATAAAGTTAAATACATGCCTACCATCTGACCCAACACTCTCATGCCTAAGTATTGATTCAAAAGAAATGAAAACACATGTTTATACACAAACCTGTTTGTAATGGTTATAATCAATAAAAACTGGAAACAACTTGAATGTGCATCAACTGGTGAATGGAAAAATAAACTGCGGCATATCTGTACAATGAGATATCACTCAACAGTAAAAAGAAATGAAACTACCGATAGTCATCATAACTTAAATGAATCTCAAGTACTTTACGCATGATACAGGAAGTCAAACGCCTGCGTATTCAAAAAGCTGTATCCCATATGATTCCATCCCTAGGACATTCTGCAAAGACAAAAATACAGGATCAAAAAATTGACCATTGGCGGCCAAGGGGCTGGGGTATGGAGGGAGATTGGCTATGGGGCCATGCGGGAATTTTTGGCGAGGAATGGAAATGCTTGCCATCTCAATTATGGTGATAGCTACACAATTGTGTGTGTTTGACAAAACTCGTAGTGTAAATTCTAAAAAAGATGGCTCTTGCTGTGTCAATTTATACTTCAATAAACCTGATGAAAAGAAGTATTTGTTTTGCTTATAATTTCAGGGATGTTGTGGTCCAGAGAGGCCAGACCAAGATTTCTACCACAAATCCTTCTCCCTTTTATTCTTTCCTTTCCTCTTTGGGTTTTTTTCCTGAGCTCTCATCTTGTCTTACAGCTTTAAACACAGCCTCCATACTGGTGACTCCAAATTTTACATCTTCTGAACTCCGATTCAGAATTTCTGCTAGTAATTCAAAATCACCATGTCCAACACCCATCTTCCCGGGCCAGTTTCTTTCCATGCTATGCATCCTATATACTCAAGTTAAACCATGTTGCACACAGTCCACTTTCACTAAAGTCGTTGCTAACTCCTCTCTCTGTGCTCAGATCTCATCACTCACTGAAACCTGTTGATTTTAATTATCTCTCAAACAGCCCCAGCTCTTCCCTTAATATGAGTATTTCCCAAGCTACTGCCCAAATCTGTGCTGTCACATCATAGTAATAGTATCTTTATCTCTTCAATCCACACCTAATTAACATGACACAAAAGTTGAAGTACCTGTTTCCTCTGCTTGAAAACCTGTATAGTTTCTCACATCTTATGGGATAAAGTATGATCTTCTTAGCCTGATTTTTAAGGCTGTGAATGACCAAGTTAAAAAATGCCTTTTCAGGTCCTGACTCCCACCATGTCCTTCCACACACACTATCTCCTGGAAACGTTACCAAGACACCTGTAGACCCTGCACAGGCCACATGCTTATGATATTCTGGCTCATGCAAGGCCTCTTGCTAGACTACGCTTCCTCTAAAATTTTTTGGCTAATGACAAAATTCCACTTTTGAGATATGGCTCTGATATCACCATCTGTCATGGACCCTTCCCAAATCATTACTCTCAGAATTATTTATTCTCTTCCATGGCACATCTTTGGCCTGAGTGTGAGTATGTGTGTTTATCTTAATAGACTTAGTGACAAAATTGAAGGCATTTATGTGAATGCGTGACTCTACTAGAGAATCAGACACTTCAGGGTGCAGACAGTGTCTTATTAATTTTTAATAGTAAAGTCCCCCTCCCAGAGATGATACTTAAGAAATATTTGCTGCATTGAATTTAATTCATACTATTTCTAAAGATGTTTTTAAAAGTTGAATTCTGCACAATTAAAATAAAGCTTAAATTAAGGTCCTTATATCCTTTAGATAAAACTTATGTACTGTATCTACTGTACAGATTGCTCCATTTCAAGTTGCTGTTCCAAAGATGTAGTTGGCCTTCCCCCCCCCCCCCCCCAAGATGTCTCGCCTGTCAGCCTTCAGTTCCATCATGTGTAATCAGGGCAATAACATCTGCTGAGCACAAGTGTCTCCATCGCACATGCTGCGATGGACTACCCCCCTTCAATAGCAAATCATGGGTTTAAATCAACTTTAGGCTTCCAACAACAATTTCTCTGTTAAAATAAAATATATTTGACTGAGATACTAAGGGTTCCTCTATTCATTTAAAAACAGGGATAGAAGATTAGTTCCCTAAATGTTCCCTAAACATTATCTAAATGTTAAATGAAAAAAAAAACAAATTTTAATTTTAAAAAATCTCATCACTATTTCAAGACTGTGCCCTTTATTCCCAAGGACTTTAGGGTGCAGGACCAAGAAGCTTTTTTATCTCCTTTTTTATTAATAAATGACAATTTACATATTTATGAGAGATATGTGAGTCTTCATTATAGGCTGAGAATGTGCACTGGTCAAGTCAGGTTATTTGGACTATCCACTACCTTTACCATTTATCATTTTTATGCATTCGTGTCATTTCCAAGCCCTCTTTTCTAGTTACTTCGAACATACATAATATTGTTGCTATTACAGTCACTTAGTTTGCTAACAAACAGAACTTCTCTTCCCTATCTAACTATATGATTGCACCCATTAATCAATTTCTCTTCATCGTGTCTCTTCTGCCTACCCACCCTTTCCAGTCTCTGCTCTATTCTCTACCTCCAATGAGATCAGATTTTTTAACTCTCACATGTTGGTGAGAAGACATGGTATTTGTCTTTCTGTGCCTGGCTTATTTCACTGAACATGATGACCTCCAGCTCATAGCCATGTTGCTACAAATGAGAAGATTTCATTATTTATTGTGGCTGAGTAGTATTCCAGTGTATGTAAATACACTGTATTTTCTTTATCATTCATCTTTTGACAAGCACTTAGATTAATTCCATCCCTTTGCTGTTGTGAACAGTGCTGCAATGATCATGAGGGTGTAGGCATCTCTTTGACATACTGATTTATTGGTTTACTTTGGATAAATATCCAATGGTGGGATTACTGGATGCTATTTTAAGTTTTTTGAGAAATCTCCACACTGTTTTCCATAATAGGTATACTAATTTACATCCCCACCAACACTGCGTAAGATTTTCCTTTTCTCCACATGCTCACGAGCATCTGCAACTTTTTATTTTTTTAATAATAGACATTCTAACTCAGGTAAGATGATATCTCACTGTGGTTTTGATTTGCATGCCCCTAATGATTCCTGACATTGAGCATTTTCTCAAGTACCTGTTGGCCATTTATATGTATTCTTTTGAAAAGTGCACATCTAGTCATGTCCTTTGCCCATTACCTCTTTCATGTTTACATGGATGGAGCTGGAACATATTCTTCTTAGCAAAGTATCTCAGGAATGGAAGAAAAAGTATTTAATGTACTCAGCCCTACTATGAAGCTAAATTATAGCTTTCACATAAAGGCTATAACCCAACTATAGCACAAGACTATGGGGAAAGGGCCAAGGAAGGGGAAGGGAGGGGGGAGGTTTTAGTGGAGGGAGGGTAATGGGTGGGGCCACATCTAGGGTGCATCTTAGAATGGGTACAGGCAATTGCACTAATGTACATAGCTATGATTTAACAATAAAAAAAAATTTATTTTGCACAACAACAAAAAAATAGCTTATTTTTATGGTCTCTCTGTCTTGACTTGTGGTGGTTTTCTGTTTGCTAATTAAAGTCGTTCTAAGAAAATTTAAATTTTAAATTATGAGCATGAATTTTACCATTCATGAGTATTTTGTGCAATGCCAGTTTTAAATGCAAATGTAACAACATTTAACTCATATACAGACTCATAAAGATTAAATGGTTTGTATTTCATAACTAATACATGCCTGTATATCTCATTCCTCCCAGAACCAAGGAAATGCTGCACAAAAGTGACTCTGTTACATTGACGTATACACACACTTTTATCAACACTGTCATTGGTTTACTGCTGATTGAGGAAGGATTGAAAGAGAAAGAAACCCTGTCTCCCCTTCCCTTCCATGTCATCATTTTCAGCATCAGTGGTCAGCTAATACAGGGAAATATAAGAGCAAGAAAGGAAATGATAAAGCCATTTTGTAGGATTGTGCTGAACGCCATTGCCTTCTTTCCTATTTGAAGCAAGTTCTAATCCTAATCAAAAGCATGGTCTCAGCTGGGCTTGGCCCCACGCCTATCATCCCAGCACCTAGGTGGAGGCAGGAGGATTGATTGAACTCAGGAGTTTCCGATCAGCCTGAGCAAGAGCAAGACTCTACCTCCATTAAAAGTAGAAAAATTTGCCAGGCATTGTGGAGGGCACCTGTAGGCCCAGCTACTCGGGAAGCTGAGGCAAGAGGATCGCTTGAGCCCAGGAGTTTGAGGTTACTGTGAGAAAGGCTGATTCCACAGCATGCTAGCCCGGGCAACAGTCAGACTCTGTCTCAAAAAAAAAGTATGCATGGTCTCTCAAGACTGTCGGGGCTGTCCTGACTTCCTCGGTAACAGACACAACACAGCTTGCACTCACTCTGACTCTGCCTGCATCCGCGTACGTTGCAGGTCCTCCAGACACCCGTGCCAAGGGACCGTCCTGAATGTGGGATGTGAATAGGCGGCGCGGAACAGCAGACGTGCAGACTGGGTTAGTTCTGCTCCAGTCCACGCACCGTTGTCCCATTGGACTTCTCTTCCACCACACAGGCTGAAAGATAAAGTATTAAGAATTTTAAGATGTCATTCTCAGAGCATTAAACCAAGCACGGAGACCTTCTGAGCACGGAGCCCTGTGTGACTACACAGGTTGCAAACAACAAACTACCCTGCAGGAAAGGACCGTGTACTGGAGCTTTTCAAAGTGTGGCTTAGAGCCCATTTGTGAATTATGACCCACTGGTGATTGTTAAATCTATTTAAAAGTGGCTTGTGGCCCACTTTAACACACACACATACAATTTAAAAAGGACGTTTTTACAAATAATACAGATAAGCGTTATTCTGGGAAACTTGTCATTCAAATCTGAACATCTGTGTATCTTTTTCATTGAAATCATTGTGGTTGGGACTAGCCCATGGGCTCTGGAGTTAGACATAGGCATTTTCTATCACCATCAATAACCTTAAAATGCACCATTTATTTGATACAAAATGTCTGGAGATGTATGAAGTCCAGATTGAATAAGTGATATGCTATATAAACTTTAGTTATTAAGTTAAGCTGATGCTTCACTCTAATAATTTTATATAAATGACTCTACAAATTGATATTTGAATGAAGGTTATCAAGCTTATCATCATATATGTAATGAATTGTTTATTTTTTTATTTTATTTTAATAGAGCATTATTTCCTGGTTTGCTTGAGCACTTTGAGAGATATAAAGTCTTCCTTCCAGAGTACTTGCAGTTTTACCTAAATAGGTTGGTTTACCTATAAGCCTTCCAAAGATAGATGTAGCTTAATTTTATATATGATAATAACAAGCACTCCCCATAAATATATGCATAGCCACACCGTTCATAGTGTTTTATTGGGTAATTGGTGCTAGGTAGTAATATGCAAATCAACTTCTCACCCTTTAAATGGGGTTCCCTCAAATGATTAGAAAAATACCTCATAATTTCAAGAGTCATAAATGCTAATTAAATATCCAGGTTTACATATCAGAGTGAAGTTGATGGACTGGGCTATTCTCATTACATTTCTACAGCATCATGTTCTAAATACTCTACTTGAAAGAAATGAAATGCACCTTTTTAGAATGAAAGAAAGAAATTCTGAACCATTAATAACCTCCCACAGCCTGGAATTCAAATAGGAAATGAATGTGTCTCTACAAAGATGTATAAATCATCCTTTGGAAAACTTTAATCATTGTGGTTACAATCTTCCACATGATTCAAAGACACTGAAAACAGTGAAACTGGGCAACACCATTCTGAGAAGTCACCTCCATTTGGAGGAGGAAGGCCATCGATCGTGGTTTTATCTGATTCCCATCATGCTATATATCTGGATTTTGTTCAGAAAAGGGAGGAGGTTTTTTGGGACATAGATATTTTAGGTACTTCATCCCTTTCTTAAAATGGTTGATTTTTTGAAAAGATGTTTTTAATATAGCAAAGGATCTGGGTTTGCTGCCAATAATAGTATAATAAAGCTAAAATATTTTTTAAAACTTGAGTACTTTTTGCTCTTAAAAATGGTATGAGTTTTCCTTTTTATATTCACTTCATTTTGTTTTCTATTCACAAAAGAACAAAGTTCTAATAGCTGCCTCATTCATCAGGCAAAAAGACAACAAAGACCTGATTTTGCTGATCACCGTAAGGTTTGTGGTTTTTAACTAGAGACCATCTGACAAAAGCAAACCTCCTTCTCTGGGTGGGATGAGAACTAAAATGAGGATGGATCTAAAGTGAGCAATTCCCTTGCCTTCCCCAAAGTCTATGGCTTCAGGAGACATATTCCTAACATCCCTGCACTAGGTTGCAGACTTTATGAGAGAAGAGAAAGTGAGATCCCCCCAAACACAAAGTAATTCAGACACATCTTTGGCTGCCAGAACATACTTCAGACAAAAAGTTTAAAGCAGCAAGAAAGCAGGCGATGGAGTTCCCAGAGGACCAGATGCTGTGTTGAAAATGCATCTTGTGCGGATTTTACTCCAGACATCAATGTATGCACTGAACTTTTGGGGAGGTGAGAGAAAAAAACGGAATTAATAATTTCCAGATTCAAGGCTTCAGGGAACACCCTGGTCCACTGCTGATTCGTCGTCAGTCTTTATTTTCTCTTCCTGTCCTGTGTCTATGCTAAATTGTGTTTGTAAGATTTGTTTAAAGCATCTGTGTTCTTTCCCATCATTCTTTGAAGACTGGCTCCTTTTCTATGTTGGTAAATTGAGCATTCCCTCTGAGTTTGGTCTGCATTTAGCTGAGTGTTGAGTTGACTTTAAAGTTAGCACTATAGAAAACAAACACCATGTCTAATGACTCCTATTAAATACACACAGTAAAAATTTGCCCACAAGAGCTCTCAGACAATAATATATTTTAAAAAGAGTGGCACAATCATAAGAGTTCTTGAGAATTCAACATGCCATATGGCTTTCATAGGTCAGTCTGGCAATGAGAATCGGTTTTCAGTTATTAGTATTTTTATTATTTTAGTTAATAGCAGAAAATATTTTGACATACTTATTTTGTACCATAGTCAAGTGCAAGCCACAACCACAAATCTGAGTATTTGTGTTTTAAAAGGGGGGTCTGTATTGTCTTTTCATCGTCCAAAACATTAAGAAACAAATCCCAAATCCAGAAACAAACAAAATACTCACAGATATGTTCTATCTGGCTAGCTTGATGTTCTTAAAAGAATTTGAATGACTTTAAGCATTTCCATTTGCCAAAGTCCTACCATTCCCTATTATTTCTTTATTTCACATTTTATGTTACCCACCAGACCAATAAATGCATTTGAGTTCACTATTCCCACTCAGATCATCAGGAGAATTAATGCTATGGTTTGAATGTTTATACCCTCAGGAACTCATGGTGAAATGTAATCCTCAGTGTGGAAGTTTTGAGAGGTATGGCCTTTAAGAGGGGATGGGCTATTGAGAATTCTGCCCTCATGAATGAATTAATCTATTAATGGATTATGGGTCATGCATTAAAAAGTTATCATGGGAGCGGAACTGATGGCTTTATAGAAAGAGGAAGAGAGACCTGAGCTAGCACTCTCAGCCCCATGTGATGCCTCAGGACTCAGCGGAGTGCCCACTAGCAAGAAGCCCTCACCAGATGCAGCCCCTCAATCTTGGACTTCTCAGCCTCCATAACTGTAAAAAATATATTTCTTTTCTATACAAATTATCCATATTCAGGTATTCTGTTATAGGCGACATAAAAATAGACTAAGCCACTAAAGAATAAGAATGTGATTCTTGTTGTTACTATAAACTGGTGGCCATCCTGATGGGTCCGGTAATTAAAGGCTGTTCCAGTAACATAAGTGAAGCATTTGTGCAACAAGTCATGATTAGAAGATTTTTACACTAGGAGAATAATCACAAGATACAACACGAGGGAAACAAAACGCCTTTATAAAAATGAAGCAGAATTAAATATTATTTTAGATGTCCAGGAGTTGGGTCTGTGATAAGATGTGAATAAAAGCTGTACACCAAAGATGTACAGGAATATTTCTTAAAAATCTTTCTCGTTGGACACACACTTAAGAAGATGGTGCTCAATAGCTTCTTGTTAAATAAACTTTTCTAAAGATATTTTTTAAATTATAGACCGGGCACAGTGGCTCACGCCTGTAATCCCAGCACTCTGGGACACTGAGATGGGTGGATTGCTTGGCTGAGGAGTTCCAGACCAGCCTGAGCAAGAGCAAGACCTGTCTCTCTCTACTACAAATAGAAAAACGAGCCAGGCGTGGTGGTGGGCGCCTGTATTCCCAGCTACTCAGGATGCTGACGCAGGACAATGTCTTGAGCCCAAGAGTTTTAGTTGCTGTGAGCTATAATGACATCATGGCACTCTACCCAGGGTGACAGAGTGAGAGCCTGTCTCAATAAATAAACAAACAAATAAAGAAATTATAGATCAGTTAAGTATTTGTTGTTTCATATGTGAAGAAACTTCAAATTTAATGTAGAATAAAAGGTAGTTGACAGGTGTTCGGCCTGTCTACTGCTGATGGTTACTGGCCATTCAGACAAGCTAGCTCTTACACTGAGAGGTAAATGTCTGAAATTCTTTTATTTATAAAATCAGATAATTTGCATTTTAATTGGAAATTATAATAACATATAGAACAGAAGAAGCAAAATAATAAAGAAATTAGTAAATCACACTTCATTGAAATTTCCTAAGAGGTTCCATTTTAATGTTGGGACGCCAAGAGTGTTTAGACTTGTTCTTCTTCATGAATGAGGTATGGCAGCTCAGCAATATCAGGGATTCTTCACCAAATCCTAAAACCATTTTTATTTTCCTTCAAGTTTTGTTTTTTGAAATTTCAAGTTTTCCAAAACAGTTTTCCCTTCACTTAAGCCTTTGTTTTTCAAAATAAATTTAATGTAAAAAACATGTTTTTCTCAAAGTTCAAACTTGTATTATACAAGTAAGACAGATTGGTGTTTAAAATTAATTCTCGTCTGCTTCTAGACTTACTAGGAAAATCAAATTCAAAAGGCTGAGCCTAATACATTTTCAGAGTTGAAGGCAACACAGGCCAAAGCGTTTTAAATTCTGTTCTCAGTTAAGATTTGAAATCATTTTAATTATTTGTTTGATTTTCAGAATATGAGTAAAAAATACATACCAACAATTAGTAATCTAGAACACATGTAATGAAAACTCAGTTCAAGGTCACTTTAGGAAGGTGCGGGTTGGCAAAAGCTGTGTCTCCACTCATACCCAGGCTTTCTCACTGGAGAAGCAGCAGAAGTAGCCCCAAACATCTCACTGTTAGAAACTTCTGCCAAGAAGAAAACACAGGACCAAGAAGCTTTACATGTCTGGGAGAATAAGAGTAAGTGTATGTCCAACTATCTCTGTTTGTTTTTAATTATTTCACCATGAACATACCTCTGATAACAAAGTAAGGCGTAGTTGTCGATCACAGTAGAACTGCCCCCAAGGAAATGTGCTTTTCAAATTGAGAGCCTTATAAAGCTATTTAGTAACTTTCCATCCCTGCCACATCCTCAAAATCAATACACACACACACACACACACACACACACACACACACACACACTTTTTCATCCATTCATTCACTAATGCATCTGATATTTGCTGGGCAGCAAATGCCAGGTGCTGGCCTAGGCACTAAAAATCCTACAATAGATAAGACACCCTCTAACCTCTGGTAAAATACAACTTTGTGAGGGAAGTGGACATATAAAGGGATAAGTTGTCACTAGGCAAAAGTGGAACCAACGCATTTTACATGATGACAACCTGAGAGTCAACCTATCACTGAATACACTTATCTTGCAGACCCAGATCTCTTAGCATTGTTTCAAAAGCAAATGAGTCAGTGTTGGATTGGGCTAATCGGCTAATCAAGGTGTCCCATGAGCTTGCAACATGCAGGTATCAGGACATCTCAGCCTCTATTGCTCTTCTGCGGGGCCCCACAGAAGCCCGAACGCCTGAGCATGGTGGGGCAGAGGTCTGCTAACGTGCCCTGCCCAGCATAAAAGAACCAAAAAACCCAGCTTCTTTTCTGCCATGAGCGGAGAAAGACAAGCTGAGTCAGCTCAAGGACAAACTGCAGAACAGGAGAAGCATGACTTTTCCAGCCTGTTATTCTGGGACATTTGGACACAGAGGCAGACACACATATGAGAAAAATGCCATGTGAACAAGAAGGCAGGGATCAGAGTGACCACCCGCAAGCTGAGGACCACCAGAGACTGCCAGCAAACCAGCAGAACCCCGGAGAGGCATCCGAAACAGAACCCCTCGCAGCCCTCAGGAAAACCCATCCTGCTGCCACTTCCATCTTGAACTCTTGGCCTCCAGCACTGTGAGACTATAAATTTCTATCCTTTAGGTCAGGTGTTTGTAGTACTCATTTCAGCAGCCCTTGCAAACTAATATACATACTTTTATCTGGCTTGGTTTTTCAGCCCCTGTGACCGTTTGTTGAGGTGCCCAAGGTGCTCCTAATAATTCTCTTTCATACTAGAGTTTGTTGCTTGTTTGTTGCCTAGAACCCAAATGATACTTCTTTTGGTATTCATTCTTCTCTTTCTCTTTTCCAACACTAGCAATTTCTACTTAGGATTCATCCCAGGACCCGGGATAGAGCCCATGACTTCTGCTCAGCCAGTCAACACAGAGATTGTCTTCCAGGTGGGCAAGTCCCCAGTGACCATCCAATCCCAGTGACCTGCCAGACATTTCCTAGGAGTACTGAGGCGAAGATAGTCTCTCTCTTCTACTGAATGTAAATAAAGATGCCTATTAGCCTAGCAATTCTGACAAGTTGGCCTCAGAGAGAAGTCAAGTGAAAAAGATAGGGAAAGATGCCTAGTGACATCTTTGAGCCCCTGGCCCAGGCCACACCTGAAATCAGCTCTCCTTGAGGACTTCTCATCACTTGAACCAATCAAGTCCCTATATTGTTCAAGCCGGTGGAAGGCTGATTTTTCTGCTATCTCCAGCTAGAACTGGAACACCCTATTTATGCTTTAAACATCATTCACAAAAATTTGATAAGCCTCCAAGTTACACACTGTTTAAAATACTGAGTCTAAGGCTGGGCATGGTGGCTAGTGTTTCCAGCTGCCTGCTGGAATTCTCCGCCCACAGGCATCTTACATGCATCTTAAATTTGTGTTCAAAATTCAGCTCTTTATCTCCCAGGGAAATCTGCTCCTCTTCCTGCATTTAAGTACCTCTGATTCTAATGTCACATGCAAGAGGCTTTCAGAAATGCAACCAGTGCAGAAAACGCGTGGCAAAGCCTCCTGTTTCCCATTGTACAGGGGACCCTGAAGTGGTGGTCCTTTGGGGCAGATGGATTGCTTGAGCTCAGGAGTTTGAGACCACCCTGAGCAAGACCCCCATCTCTATTAAAAATAGAAAAATTAGTCAGGTGTACTCGTGGGCACCTGTAGTCCCAGCTACTTGGGTGGCAAAGGCAAGAGGACTACTCAAGCTTCATAGCTCACATCCATAGCTGTGAGCTTTGATGATGCCATGGAATTCTATCCAGGGTGACAGAGTGAGACCCTTCCTTAAGAAAAAAAAAGTATTGGGTCTAATTTAGGAATGAAACCCCTTTTAAAACAATATTGATTTGATTATTCATGAGCTGTTAGATGACAATTGAAGGGCAGATGGGGTTATCATTTCATTCCTAAGGTGGTGATATTGACCCTGGAAGAAATAATAATAGCAATGACAATAATGATGATGATGGTGATGGTGATGGAGGTGGTAATGATCATCACTTCCTAACTGCCCATTCTGCATGGGAAACCCAAAGAAAACTTGTAGGAAACAGGAATGTGGGGCCTGGATCTTTAACAGTATATTGGAGTGCACCAGGCATATCAGGCTCTTGGGGATGGTAGGACTGTCCAAAGCCAAGGCCACATTTTCTGTCTTCCTTGTCTGTTTTTAGCTACCTATTCCTAAATAACACAACACAAGTACAGATAGTCCTATAATTGTAGCCCTGCCAATTAACTGGAACAAATGAGACGATAAATTCAGAACTCTGCCCTGACGGGGTGGGGCTGGCACTAATTTCCTCTTCCCCATGGGGTTTATGGTCTGGCCTGGCCACTGTGTGCTTCTTGTTTTGTTTCATCAGATTTCTACTCTGGCTCCTAATTTGCACTCCAGTCTTCTTTTGTGGCTAAAAACCTATGAACCTTCGGCTAGTTACTATGCAGTATGCTCCTCATAGAACAGAGACCTCCTTGAATTTGATTAAGGCCTCTGCTGGTAAATAAGCACAGGCCCCACCCAGATATTCCTGCTGCCTTGCCTTACCTTGCCTAACTTCTGAACTTGACTTTTAGCCATTGATTCTAACCTACTTTGAGTCTGAGTTTAGCCTTTGGCCACTGCAATAGGATCACTGGCTACTCTCCAGGGGGATATCCTCACTGCTGTCAGGTTCTTTCTACCAGCACTTACTCCTTTGGCTGTGGTTTAGTCCTTTCACTAGTTAGAACTCCAACAATGTCATTTCCAAAGCCATATGGAGTATCAAATTCTTCCAAAAGCAGCCTTTCATCACTTTAGCTTTTCTTAGCTCAGGTCCTGGGGATCCAGTGTTCATTCTCTTGAGTCCTCTCCATCTTCCTTCAACTCTCCCTGAATATCAGCACCAACCCAGGTCACCTATTTTAGAATTACAGTCCCACAGCCACCTTCACCCCCTCTACCATGGAAGGGGCCAGAGTTTCTTTTGCTTTAAGTGCCCCAGGACCAAACTATTTATTACTGGAAAGAGTCCTTAGGTATTTGGAATCAGAGAATAGACCAAATAAAAATGGAATTGTGAATGAAACGTGTGAACAACACACCTAAGAGAGTGACAACAGAGGGATTCAAAATGAGAGGAACCCCAGATGTTGGGGAGTAAGGTACTAGACCTATAAAAAATGACCATTACAGGAAAACAGTACACTGTAGCAGGGAGGATCATCACCAGAAAACGCATTTCTAGACACTAGGAATAATAAAGTAAAGAGAAGGAAAAATAATTGTTTTCATGCTAATTTCCCCCATTTATGTAAATTACAGTATAGTAATGATGTCATTAAATGTTTATATATTAAAGTTAAATTATAGCAGTGTAGTATGATTTTAGCAGTTATAGTATGATCCAATGCTCATGAACTTTCAAAGTTACAGGGACAGTTACAAAAGAAAGTTATGTACTATAGTTCATGTATAAGGAACCATGTTGGGTCTTATAACAGTGAGTTACATGGAACTCAAAGTATAGGCACATACACGATGTCGTATAATGCAGAGTACTGTTATACATCTAAGGGTAAGAAGTGGTGGAGGTGACATCCATTTGAGTCAGGGAGGAGTTGGCTTCTGAGACTGGACAGAATTCAGACAACAGACTTAGAAAAAAGAGATAGCATCACAGAAACTGCACACTAATTGTGCTGATGTCTGTGCTATTTTTGTTTGCCCTTGCTTTTTTGCCTGTCTGCTGTTATTAATCCATCTGGGAATAAAGCATAAAAATTTTAGTTAGAGAACATTTTCAATACAGGGTTTGGAGACTCAGTAGAGATTGATACCATATTTGGCCAACACTTTTTATGTGTTCTTTTCCCATACTAAACATGCAGAATAAAATAAATATTTACCATTGACAGAGCCCCCTTTTCACTGGATTAGTTTTTTATAAACAGCTATCTAACTTGTTTTCTCCCTGTATTTGGAAAACTGGAAAGTTCTTGCTTTTCTTCATTGACTACATCTTGGTTGGGAAGTCATTCCAGTTTTATTACAAAACAGAGTGACATTTCCCAGAAAGACGGAACATATTTTGATCATTCCGAGCATTGCCACCTTCACAAGATACCTCATTCTGTTTTTGCAACACCATGTCTGGATCAGGGCTTAAACTCTGGGACCCCACACCAGAAAAAACTCAGGACTTGAAGATTCTGACTCTCCTTGTACTGAATCAGGAAACAAAAATGTCACTTTTTTGTAGCTCTGGGTTTATTCTATTCACTCCCAACCAGATGCACATACTTTGAAAATACTCTCTTCTTTTTTACTAAACAACCATGAATGTGAAGACAATGGCTTGCTTATTATTAAATGGAGAATATTGAGTCTATTACAGGCATCCCTTGATGTGGTACGACTTTCTGATGAATGGTCACTAATGAAGAAACTACAGAAGGAAAACTTATTTTATAATACTGAGAAAGTTTATTGTTGTGTAAGCTATTTGGGTTAATGAGTACTTCTTCTGAACCTAATGTTCATGTTATAATAAGCAGAGTGATTCTTGAAAAGTTTTTCTTCACTTCCTTGATTTAGAAATAGAAACCCACTTTGTTGTGCCTTGTTTCCCATAGAGATGCTTGTGAAGTTTAATCAGTACTAAACTCATTCCAGATTCATTTAGCAGGTTAGCTATGGATGACTAAAAGGTAAATTTGAATCACAAAATTTTGGGCGAGAGCTTGACTCTTATACACAATGACATATGAGAAATGACATAGATGAAATGGAAAAAAGAAAAATCTTTTTTTGGCACTTCATGATAAAGAGTTGGACCAGCACTGTTTTTATGTGAGATAATTATCTTTTTAAAAATTCCAGATACGAGGGTACAAGCAATTAGGTTACAATGTTTGTGTCTGTTAGGTAAAGTCCCTGCTGTAGTTGTGCCTCTCACCCTGGAATATGCCGTGGACCCTTATATTGTGCCCACTAGGTGGAAGCACCCCCAACCCACAACTTTAATTAAATTGAGTTTTTTCTCTTGTGTAGGCGGTCATTAGATTGTCTACTGGCATCATATTATCATTCAGTACATTGGATACTTGCTTTTCCAGTCTTGCGATACTTTACTAAAGAGAATGTTCTCCAACTCTATCCAGGTTAATACAAAAGATGTAAAGTTTCCATCTTTTCATGGATGAATAGTATTCCATGGTACATATAGTTAAAAATAATAGTTTATTAATTCATTAATAGGTTTATTAATAGTTTATTAATCTATTCATGGGTTGGTGGGCACTCGGGTTGATTCCACCTCTTGGACATTGTAAATTGAGCTGCAACAAACAATCTAAAAAGAATGGTTACATGCCACAAAGTAGGTGGCAATGCCTTACCTATATGTGTGTTGTCAGGCCTGAGGGCCTCTTCCATCCTTGTCAGGGAAGTACTGACCTTCTCTCCTTTCAAACAACACTAATGTTATCTTTTGTGTGTATAAAAATGGGGCTCTCATATGATAACACATAAAACAAAAGCAAACTGTTTCAACATTCATTAAAATAAATGTTTATTAAGAGCCTATTATGGGATGGCACCTGTAGCTCAGTGGGTAGGGCGTGGCCACATATACTGAGGCTGGTGGGTTCAAACCCGGCCTGGAACTGCTAAAAACAACAATGACAACTGCAACAAAAAAATTGGGTGTTGTGGTGGGCACCTGTAGTCCCAGCTACTTGGAAGGCTGAGGCAAGAGAATCTCTTATGCCCAAGAGTTTGAGGTTGCTGTGAGCTGTGATGTCACATCACTCTACCAAGGGTGACAGCTTCAGACTCTGTCTCATTAAGAAAAAAAAAAAAAAAAAAGAGCCTATTATGGATAAGGTGTGGTACTGGAGACACAGTGTTGGAAAGACAGTTATGGGCCATGTCCCTGCAGCATTCACAGCCCAAGAGGGCAATAGGTGACTCACTGAGCTGAAACCATCCAGCATGGTTTCATCCAGTGTGGTGTGTTTCATTCATTATTCACAAAATAAATTGAGGAGCAATCTTATTATCAAGAAATTTAAATATTGATTCTCTTGGAAGAAAAATCTGCACATGCACTTTTTAGTTTATGGAAAAATATAAAATTGTGCTTTTCTTAACTTGACAACAAGCCTCTAATTCAGAATAGTAAAGAAAAATGTCTGAAGGATTCCATTTGGGTCTTCAAAGAAACTTGTGGATGACCATTGAAAGAGATGGTTTAATAATGTCCATTAGGAAATTGACATGGAAAAAACCCAAAATTTGTTTTCTTTCTATTAGAAAAAACTAATAGCAGTAGGTATATAATTTGGTAAAATTAAGGGTAGAAGAGAAAATAAAACACGCTTCATTCATGTAGCAATTACAAATCAACTTCTATGAGCAACTTGCTATCCAAATACTAGGTTTCAGGCCATGTCCTGAGCTTTGTGTTACGCTGCACTGCAGTGAGGGGTGTGAGACTCCAGCCTCTCCTTCAGCAGCTCAGCATCAGGTGGAGAAGAAGGCAAGAAGGCAATTCTGGGTCATCAAGCCAAGGTGGGGGGAGCAGATGCTCCACAGCGATCAAAGAATATTTGTGAAATGCAGTTGTTTGAAAGGACATGTCTGGTTCCCAGGCTGCTGTTAGTACAGGCTGGCAGAGCACAGGGGCATGCAGGGAGACAGAATGAGGGATGGGCTCAAGTGCTCAAGAACTTTAGAATCCATTAGCCCCTTTACAAATGGGAAAACTGAGGCTCATAGAGGTCACGTGACTTGTCTATTGATAG
The DNA here is from genome assembly GCA_963574355.1 of Loris lydekkerianus. NCBI lineage: Eukaryota > Metazoa > Chordata > Mammalia > Primates > Lorisidae > Loris > Loris lydekkerianus. Next base: position 23,030 of record CAUYPK010070223.1, read on the forward strand.
GACCAGGACAAGAGCTTTTATCTCTTACACCTCAAGATGAACACTTTAGACTTGAACATGGATTTACAGGAAAAGCTCAGAAGGCCTTTTAAGCATTGGGGGTGACAAGGTGGGGTGACATCGTTAGATGATTTCTTTTCAGAAAATCTTTCTGCTTGTAGGATTAGATCACAGAAAGGGAAGCTTGGGATCAGAAGCACAAATAGGAGGCTGTGAGAGTAATTCGGGTGAGAAATGGTCCAGTCCTGTGCTGTGACAACAGAAACGCAGAGAACGGGACACTCTGGGGAACTGATCAGAGGTGAGGGATGAGAGCATGATTCCAGGCTGAGTTAGATAATGGGACCATTTCCTGAGACAGGAAATGCAGAAAGAGGAGCAGATTTCCCTAGGAGATAAAGAGCTGAATTTTGAACACAAATTTAAGATACATGTAAGATGCCTGTGGGCGGAGAATTCCAGCAGGCAGCTGGAAACACTAGCCTTGAGCTTCGGAGATCTAGACTTGAGATAAAAAATTGTGGGAGAGAAATTACCCAGCATGAGCATGTGGGGAAGAATAGGAGGCCAAGGACACTTGGCTTGGTAAACAAAGGCAATTTAGGGCCTGGGCAGAGAGGAATTTTAGTAGATGACCAAGAAGTAGGGAAAATGAAAAACAGGAAAGATTGGTGCCAGGGGGTCTTAGAGTGAGGAGAAGTTCAGGAAGGAAAACACAGTTCATAGAGTTCATTGCTGTAGGGCGTGAGCCAGGTGTGTCCACTGGGCAGCCACGGCAAGCCGGTTCTAGTGGTAGCTGGGACCAGAGGTCAGCCTGGGGGAGGATGAAGAGGTCCCTAGAGGTGAGGAAGCAGGAACAAGGAGGGCGGACTTTTTGAGGCTCTGTCTGAAAAGGCGAGAGTAGTAAGTGAATGTGTAGTTCTGCGTGTTTGCTTTGGAGTAGAGTGATAACCTCTCACATACAAAAGAACCCCTGCCATTGGTTTTATTACCCTGGCTTAAGAGTAACAAAATGATGTTTAGCACGTATGGAAACAGTAGACACCCTAAGATTTTCAAATAGCTCCTTCCTCCCCTCTGCTGGTCTCCACGCCCTTCTCCTCTTCCTCCTCCTCTTTCTTTCCTTTTATTCCTTCCATTCTTTTTTCTCTTGTAATAAAAGAAGATGTAACAAATTATCATCAGTGAGGAGGAAAAAACACAGTACTGCAAAGGAATTAGGAATAAAGGCACAATTTTAAGAACAAATAACTACAGCTTCAGATAACATCAGTCATAAAAGTTTGTAACCCTAAATGGGAATACTTCTGCTTACTTTTATTTATCATTATCTTTTAAATGGAGACCTGCTTTTAAAAACAAAAACAGAAATCTTTTACAGTTACCTCCTGAAGGAAACATGGAGGTAAAAGTGAATCAGAACACTGAGAGAACATTCACTTGTTTATGAAGAGAGGTCAAAATTCTCTTTTAGAATTGTATTTTCGTGTTGATTACATCAGCAATGAAAGGAACTTTGGAATACATTAGCCCCTTTACAAATGGGAAAACTGAGGCTCATAGAGGTCACGTGACTTGCCTGTTGATAGGACCAGGACAAGAGCTTTTATCTCTTAACATCCATCCAACCACGACAGCCCCCCAGAGATTTTGTCTTCCAAAGCCAATGCAAGTTGCTATTGGTTATAAAAAGACCATAATAATTTTGTCCATCTAATTCCCAGAGATTTCTTGCCAGTAACTAACAGCATAAAAAGCATATGCTCTCTGGGAAGTTAAACTAGACATTCATCTTCTGCTAATTCTACCCCTTTGTGCTTCTATTTACACCTTCCTACTTTCTTGGTAGCTGTCGGTCTGATTGTTCCACACCTATCATCTTGTTTCCAATAATTCTGGCCCCGGATTTCACACACACACACACCCCCTCCTCATCTCATGAATCCACTCCCTTTCGCGTCGCTCTCTTCCCCTCTGCCAGGTGGCTGTTTGTGTCCTACCGGCCACTGTGCTCGTGTGTGTACACCAGCATGCCGATGACCAGAGCACTACTTAGAGACACCCCCTGTCCCAGAGCCTTGTTCCCACAATTCAGACGAAGGCCAGCCCCAAAGGACCACCACTTCAGGGTCCACTGTACAATGGGAAACAGGAGGCTTTGCCACGCGTTTTCTGCACTGGTTGCATTTCTGAAAGCCTCTTGCATGTGACATTAGAATCAGAGGTACTTAAAGAAAGAAAAAAGAAAGAGAAAGAACACCCTTAAAGCTAATCCTGCTGTTGACAGAAAGCAGAATTAGACTTTGGAAAGGCTCCATTCGCTAATATCGCATATTGCTCTCATTTGTAGTAGGAATGATGCAACTCACATTGTACTCTGTCCAGTAGGGCACTTAATCCCCATGAAAGAAAGAAGTGAATCACGGCGCAAGACTCGCATCCCAAATGACTCTGTCCTAAATTAGAAATGAGTAATTATCATAGGGAGAAATAACTGGGAGTTTCTCAGAATAGATAAGTTTCCTCAAGTCATGAGACAGTGCTCCTAGGATCCCCCATCCTAAATCCCGGAAACGCTAAGCTCTGACACCCCATTCTTGCGTTCAGGAACTGAGACATTGAAAGGGGCATGAGTGGAAAACTCCACATTTGCTCACAGGATATGAATACGGTTTCCTCACTTCAAGTGGCATCTTAATGGGAATTGTGTTTTGGACTTCAATTAGAGGAGCCAAGCCCCGGAGAAAGCCTCTAACTTTCAATAGCTGTGTATAAATAGAGTGGGGGAGCAAACAATCGCATCGCCGCTTTCCCAGGGCAGCCTTCAAGGGCGTGGGACCACAGAAGCCACCCCAGGAGAAAACATCACTCGTGTATGGCCGTGGTGGTTCCATCTTAAACACTGGTATTTGACATTCTGAAAAGAAAGTACTGTAACAACAACCGTGCCCCCCCCCCCAAAAAAAATCTATTTATTATGATAAAGTCTTCCAAGGCAAAGGCTAACTTTTTTGAGAGAATAAATACTGTAAAGCAATTGAGATATCTTCTAAAGGAAAGTAATTTAAAATGCTTCTTTGTTCTTGCAGAGGTTCCATTGTCTCTATTCTGAGATTCAGGTGTTACCAGCCACTAGGAAATGTCATGAAAATAAGGCTAACTCGGTAAGCAGGCTGATGGCAAATAAATCATTGCCCCAAGCTATGACCATGATCCATAAGCCCGATGAAGAAACGTACCTATGTGTCACGCATTGTTCTGCTTCTTCCTCGTTTGATGAGTAAGAAGCTGAGTTATGGTTTCTGGCTGAGATCAGCTGTCTCCAAGAACTTGAGTAACTGTCTCCATCCCAGTGTGTGGACAAGGAGAGCAGAAGGGCTTTTGGGAGTCCAGGATTTAGCAAAACACAAGATTGGTCTCCAGATAATACAGCAGCAAAATGATCATTTGAAATGAATCAAAAACTTTCCTCCAAGTAAGAGCATTAAAATTTTAAAATGATCAGATCAATACCACACTGCACCTAGGATGTTTTGCAGGAGGTATTCCCCCGTTGTCATAATGACCCTCTAGAAAAACATTAGAAAATTCTACAAAATATTTATAAAATCTTTTCTAAGTGTTAGCCACCTCTTTGTAAAATCTTGTAATGAATATTTTGTAAATAAAGATACCATTCGCTGCCGTTTCTGGTTTTCCCTCTGTATGCTAACTTATGGGACATGTCATATTTCAGTCTAATAACAAATAAATGAGAACTATGTACTGTGTGAAATGCTTTATTCATGTTTGAGCTACATTTGTGTCTCTCAATTTTTAAATAACCTTATTTTTCTCATTCTATTGAATCAGACTTTGTAAACAAGCCTGTGTTCTTTGCTACATAGTTTTGATGATTATTTTACAGATCCCTTCTCAACCTCTGCCTTTTCAGACTAAAGAGTAACTTTTGTGTGTTTTTTGGCCATTTCATGAGGAATATCAGGTAAACCTAGAAAGGTCTTCATCTCAGAAGTAGGAGACAGATCCTCTTTGCTTACTTCTTGATGAGGAATCTTTGCGGTAAACACAGAACTAGAAAGCAGTCCAGAAAGAAATAAAACATGCTGCATTATTTGAAGAGTTTTTCAGGGAGCATGACTTACTTTATTTAACCAGACAATGCAGATTCAGCAGTTCCACCAAAAATTTCTCAAAATTATCACTGTCCCCTAGAATTGTTGCAGGGACAAGACTGGTTATTGAGTAATTAGTCTACATCATTTACTCTTCACACACATGCACTTATTTCATCCTCAGCACACCTCTAAGAAATAGGCAAGACTATTTTACAAATAAGCAACTTAAGCTCAGAGAAAGGTTAAGAAACATGCCAAGGTCACACAGCTAGTAAGTGTCGGGACTGGGATTCAAACCCAGGACTGTCAGAGTGCCCAATAGAGTAGCTGAAATTGCTTTCTAGCCCTGCCATTGGGTGGATTCTTGTTCCTTTTAGGTTGATTCTTATCTTCAGGATGTATCTTTACATTCACAGTTTCTTTACACCAGCTATGCATTTCAATTATCTTAGGTAAAAATTCTAACCATGGGAATGAATCTATTGCCTCTGCCTTATAACCTTTTTTCTATTTGGCAGTTCTGTTTGGAGTAAGGTTATAGCACATTCAAGGCGTTCACTAGCATTAATCCCATATGAGTTAAAGTGAATGGCAGTAATGTTATTAATTTAAACCGTGGGATGCTACCAGTTTTCAATTTGGATGGTTGCAATTGTATATATGGCTATTTTCCACTTGTAAATTCAATCTTTTATCCCCAGAAAGCATCTGAAATGAGACACATAAAAATACTGTTGCTAAATATTTGGGGATTATTTTGTAAGTCAGTGAAAACAGAATCTTTCATTTGTTTCACCAATGGTGGGAAGGTTTTCTTTTTTATTTTTCTGTGTAGGTCCCCTGGGAATGAGTGCACATAACACATAATAATATTCCTTCCCCCCCCCAAAAAAAAAGCTATTAGTTCCACATGGTGACATCCATCTCCCTTTTTAGAAATACCCTGAGAACTCCTCAGACAAACTCAATACATGTACAGCTCAAAAATACAAGGAAGGGCATGTTTTAACTTTTGTTCTCAAGTCTAAAGCAGGACAACTTTTTAAATAATACACATGGTCAAAACCAAAGATTATTTTCTCCAAATTTTTTAAAATTAAAGAAAGTTTATCCACTTTCTTGGGCCTTTGACTGTGAAAGTGTGAATCCACCTGGACCCTCCCTGCCAGAGGGATTATGGGTACAACATGGCACTCAACGCTGAGGAGCTGCAATCAGGGGCTAGATCAGAATTTTGAACTGTTAAATGTCTGTGTTTCTTAATAAGCATATAGGATAGTTTTCCCCCAACTACAATCATTTTATCTGACTTTTTATAGACAGTCTTGGTCAAGTAAGTGCAGAGCATATGGTACAAGTTCCTTCTTTCCCATTCATGTTACATGCTGTCGTATGAAGGACCTCAGCAGAGAAAACATTGAACTTTCTTTAATACAACACTTCCTACCTTCTCTGACAATGAACTCTTTATTATGGAATATCATATTCCACAGAACACACTCTGGAAACTTATCAGGAGAAAGGGCTTAGACAGAAGGAGATCAGGCTGCATTTTTGTCTCTTCAACTTGACAGGTATCGTTTGGACAAATCATAAAGAAAACAGGGTGGGAATAATGCTTTTACTCTCCGTCTCAAAGGGAGCTGGGGAGAATGAAATGAAATGATGTGTATGAAAGCATTCCTTAAACAGTAACGTTTCATATGAAGTGACTATTCTTTCATCCTCTTTGCTCTTAAAAGAGAAAAGTTGGGTGACCTTCTTGGGGTACCACAACAGCCTCACAAGTCAGAGTTTAAACCACACCCAGGGGAGCAGCTCCTCTGATGCCCCATTTCACAATCCTAAGCTTCATCTCCATAAGGATCTCAACGTGACCTTTGGACCAGGTCTCTTTTTTTCTCCTCAGGACGCCAAAGTTTTTGTTTTATACCTTAGCATAGTTGTGAGCCAAGGTTCAGAACCACCAGAAACACAGGAGAGAGCAATACCCCCATCCATTAGGTAAAGTGAGAAGGAAAGCCAGGGATTACAGGCTAAAGCAAAGCAAGCAGGGTTCCCAGAGGGACGGACAAGAGAAGTAGTTACTGAATAGAAGCGTGGATGTCTAGAGAGTGACTGATATCCGTGTTATTGTGGTTATGTGGCATGCAAAATAAAGTCTGTCTTTTGAATGATTTTAGAAAGCACTGTAGAATGTGGCTTTCCTTTCATTTATAATGATAAGTTATCTAGGTTACCAGAAAAAGACTGAGTAGTAAACAAACCCATAATGACAACTTGGTATAATTCCTTTCTCTGGATCTTTGCCATTGACGATTTTCATTTCCTATTCCTTGAGTTTAAATGATATTTTTCTGTGTTTATACACATATTTCATAATACTTTATACTTAACGACTTTATATCGACATGGGAGCTTACTGAGTTTAAGTCTTATAACAGTCCTTATAATCAGATCTGTATAATTATTAACTATAGTTTTCATGTGGAGATCCAAAAGATATTTGGTAAAATTTAAGATATTTGCCTAAGTTCTAAGGATAGATAATTAACAGGACAAGTGAGCTAAAAGAAAGTTATAATAAATGATATTTGTTGACGAGATATTAAAGCATGAAGTACTATATGTGCATTTTGTTTTGCTCTGAAAGAAAGGTAATGTTTTTCCACTTTATAGATGAAGTAATTTAGGAATTTTTTTAAAAAGTAATACCTTTTATAACTTCAAGCAACAAAAGGTGGGAGCTGGGATTTGAACCCAGAAATGTTTGCCTCTTCCTTTTTCAATGAGTTGCACTGCTTCTCCAAATGGTTGTGAGAAAACAAAATAGCAAATCTGTCATTATTCAGATTTGAACCTACCCCCAAATACAGAGAGAATATTTTGCCTAAACAAGTATCCTCTAATTGGGCACTTCTTTTCATAATGGTAAGGTAGAAATGAAAAGTAAAATCCTTTTCATTTTGTGTTTCTGGTGGTTCTGAAACTTGGCTCACAATTATGCTAAGGTATAAAACAAAAAGAAGGTATAAAACAGAAGGAAGGTGTGTTTTGAATGGTTGTTTTAAGCCAGGAAGTGAGAAGGATTTTACTTCTCACTATACCTTACCATTTGCCATTCACTCATGGCAAATCTATTCTTTCTGAGGACCTATGTTCATACTAAGACATACATTTTGGGATAAAAACTACCTTATAAAGTATATGGATGAGGATTTCCCTTCCTTTCTGGCTTTCTAAGCTTCTTAAAAATAATACTGCATGATGTTTTTATTCTAACTTTTCAGTATTCAATATAATTTTTGAAGTCATTAAACTTAAAAATTATCCGTAATGTAATAGATAATGCCTATCTTTATGGTTTTCAGAATATACATATCCTTCTGTTTTAAGGACCATCCATGTGCCATCCCTTGGGTGCAGGAGAGAATGCAATTAATAGTGGAGACCTTGCCCCAAAGAATCTTACAGAGGAGAAGCAGATAAGTAAATCATATGCATGAGTGTTGTATTAAGGTAACTAGAAGGTTCCAGCTAACAAAATTGGGAGTACTAAGAAAGAATTATCCAAGGAACTGGGATCGAAGTTGAACCTTAAAGGACGGGTATTATTGGGTTAAGCAGATAGACAGATAAGAATAACGCAAGCCCAGGTAACCATTAACTTAATGTATGTGTCACACACGTGATGAATGGAAAAGGCTCTACGTTACTTGACATATATCTCCATTAAATGTAAATAATTTTTTTAGTTGCAAGTTTAGGGGACAAAACTTCAATATTGCAATGAGCCCAAATATTCCTCCAAGCCTTTTCTAGATTAAAAATGAATAATTGTGGATCTAATGAGGGCAGGGTGAGGTGCAGAGGTGATATAATCGTATATGACCTTGAATCAAGTTGCTATGGTCAGATCTACCAGATCAGCACATACACGACTTCCACAAGCAGCAGCCCTGCTCATGAATTCTGTCTGACAGCTGTTTGTGATTGCTAGATTTTGAACTTCCATTATATTCTCTTCCCTCATGTGTTTGCATGACATTTCATTTACCTACTCATTTTTCTATTGAGAACATGCTCTTGTACCACTTGTTTTTTAGGGAAATGTGTACTTTTTCTGTAATGCACTGCCATTTTAAGAAAGAAGCAGAGTGTTTAGATATGACAATTTATGAATTCAAAATCTCCAACTTTGCATCTGGGTATAATATTCTGTTCCCTCATTGCTCCCTCCAATCTGCTCAAATTAGTTCAGACTGAGATCAGATCATCAATGAACTATAATGTAATGTTTCTCCTGCTATTGTTTTAACTTTGCCAAATATGGACGTAGTCAGTCTTTCTACAATTACTTAAGAGAAAATAAAATCAGATGGAAGAAAATATTGAGAGTTTTTTGTGTGTGTGTTTGTGTGTTTTTTATTCCAAAAGTATGTTGTCACTATTTTTTTAAGTAAAATATTTGAAAAGAGTATGGGTGGGAAGCCCTTTGGAGAAGCAATTTAGATAATCCGCTTAAAGGCTCAGCCTCATTCATTTGTCTGAAAGCCAAGTATTTCTTAGCTGGAAACTCTGATGACAGTGCGTGCAAGTTGTGACACGGTTTATTTCCTTTCACTTTAATTCCAGGTGACTTTCCCAGAAAGGAATACAGAAGCTTGTGATGCTTCCACAGCACCACTCCCTCCATATACAGAGTGGAGCCATTCATTGCAGTTCTTCAGAATAGCCCTTTGGGACTGAACATTTTAGGGGAATTGGAAAGATCTTATCCCTTCTTTCTTGTGGTCAAAACCTTGATAATCACCTATGTCCTTCTGGAGACCTATGTCTATAGATATTCCCCTGAAATGTTATGGGAAGGGCTTTTGCATAAGACCATGCTTTGTTGAATTTCTAAGTCCTTGGAAAACACTTCAAATTATTCTCACTTAGCCAATGCATCCTCCAAGTAATATTATGTGACCAAATGAAGACACGTAGCCATATCAATATTTATATTTATACATATAGAATATTAGAAACAATTTTATAATCATAGAATGGTTAAAAGGGAATCCAAGGAAATATTTAATTGTTGTAAAGGTTTGTGTCGCATTGGAGCTGTTTTCTCCTCCTAATGTAATACAGGAAGATTCACTAAGCTGTGTCAAATTAATTTCAAACAAGTAGCTGAAGATTTTTCTGTTTAATGTCAAGATGGTTGTGGTAAAAAAAAAATTTGAACAAAACTAGTGAAGAATCCATATGAATAGTTAATGTTAATTTTATTTATAATAGAAACGCTATTTGAAAAGTTCCTTTAGCAATTCAGAGGAAAGGGACTGGCTTCAAGAAAAGCTGTCATCTTAATCATCTTAACAGATAATATTTTCCATCTAACTAACTGTGCTGTCACCACCAAGTAAGGGACAAAGGGAACTGGCACACGGTTTGATAAAGACTTAGGAAATACTAAAATTTAAATACTTTATATTTGACTACACAGATGTTATTTCATCTAATACATTTGTGCCAGCTGATAATCCAGATAACTTACTTGGGTGAACATGACAGAAACCACAGCATATCTACATAGTACCCAGAGGAGACTATGGGTGACCACCATGTTAAGAAGCAAAGCTAATAAGTTGTTTACATACCAGCATTGTGGCAGCCAGGCACAGTGATATACAGTGAAATGTGATAGTGTCATTCATTTCCTGATATCCCACCTCTTCCATGAAGTCTTCTGCATTAATTAATTAGAAGAGGTGACAGCTTCCCCAGCTCAGTAAGCACTGTGATTTCCTCTAAACTCACTTTCCTCCCTCAGCTTATGTACGATGACACACTTTCTTCGTAGGCTTGGCACAGCATTAGGCCTGTTAACCTCACAGAGACAAATGGGCTGCCTAAGTAATTTTTTTAGCCTCCAAGGCAATAAGTTTGTAAGAAAAAGAACATATCTGTTTATCTTCTGGTTTTGACTCAGCCTTGCTTTGCCCTAGGCTCCTTCATATTTTTAGAATGATGAGGATACTGGTGAGGAATATCAGTCAAAATGTATGTGCAAGAGGATGATGATAAGGAAGGCAGCACATATGCCAAGGCGCTTTGGCTGAAAACTACAAGGTATAGATAGAGCAGGCCAGTGTTTCTAAGTGATGTTGGGAAGGGCTTTCTTTCACCTGCTCTCTTCCTCTATGCCATGGAATTGAATTGTCATTTTTTTTAGATCCCATGTACTAGCTATATGACTTGGAACAATTTATTTCTTTATGAGACTCAAGGTCCTCGTGATAAATAATTACATCCTTATGGGATTGATAATGAAGCAAAGAACCATCCATTATTAGACAGTAAATAAAATAATGTTTATAACATTCTTGGTACTGGATTTGGCACATGGTTATCCCCCAATAAAAGATACCTATTGTTTGAAGGAATTAGAAAATCCAAGGCTATGATGACTCACCCCTGTAATCCCAACACTTTGGGAGGCCAAGGCAGGAGGATTGCTTGAAGTCAGGAGTTCAAGACCAGCCTGGGCAACATGGCAACACCCCAACTCTACAAAAAAGTTAAAAATTATCCAGATTTGGTGGCATGTGCCTGTGATCCTAGCTACTCTGGAGGATGAGACAGGAGGATTGATTGAGGCTAGGAGTTCGAGGCTACGGTGAACTATGATCACACCACTGTACTCAAGCATGGGCTACAAAGTCCAGACCACATCTTAGAGAGAGAGAGAGAGAGAGATTGATTCTATATGTAATGCCACAGAAGACTACACATTACTCAGAGTTTTGCTCTAACAATATGTACACTCAGTTTTGTGTTTAACTTATGCCAAACAATGGATTATTATAAGTGTTATCTCAGTCTTTAAACTGGCACCCTATTGTGTATTTATTAAGTGGATCCACAGAAAATGAAGAGTCAGCCAAAGTGCAAGTGCTGGGCCCTGCCTCACCGTCCTCTGCTAACCAGCCCTCACAGAGCTTTCACATCAGCCTGAGATCTAAAATCTTTAGATTTCTTTCCTCGTGAATAATCTGTCATTATTCTTCTAACATTGTCTAGCTCTTCCAAATCCTACCACTATTTCATGATTGGTAAACACACACTTCTGCTTTGAATTACTGCTGGTGCATTTTACAATCAGTATATTTAAGGCCATATTTGTAGATTTCTTTTTTTTTTTAAGTGAGGGATTTTTTGAAGTAAAGGAACTGTTGGCTTCAATTCTAGGGAAAATTACTAGACCTTAGAATTATGGATGGGATATAATAGGTATTCCATAAATATTTGTTACAGCTTTTTCTCAGTATTCTGAGCTGTATGCTGTCTTCTGTTCTTTTCCACATATTCTCCCTAAGTCAGCCACCCTCATGACTTCCATACTAATGTCATGACTCTTTGAACCTCATTGTCTTCTTCTCATAAAATGGAGAAAATAATGTCCTCTATAAATTTTCTTATGATAATTAAATGAGATGATAAAAACATTTGGTATACCCAGAAAAATGAATACCTAACACATAGTTGCCAACTAATATTTGGAATTGTTATTGTTGTTATGCATCCATTATGAATTGCTAACTTCTAAATCTCTCTTGCCAGCCCATGCTACTGGACAGTCATTTCTCTAAATTCCTGGTCTCACAAAACCTCCTGTCTCACCCTCCAGAGTAGCTACAGGCCACCACACCTGGCTAATTTTTAATTTTTTTGTAGAGATGGGGTCTTGCCATTTTGCCCGTGCTGGTCTTGAACTCTTGGCAACAAGTACATATGTCTAACACCTCTCCCCATGGACTTTTCAACAGCCATCTTAAACACAGCATGTGCAGAATGGATCTTAAAATTCCCACATGACCATTCCCTGTCCCATCACTGTACTTTTTATTTCCACTAAATCCACAACTTCACAAGTCAGAAGTATGGTAATCTTTCTAGACATTGCTCTTCTTCTCTTACATCTTGACCAAGGAGTCACAAGGTCCTGTACCTCCTACTTGAATCAGTCTATCCTTCCGCCACCACCTGTGCATGTCCATGCAATACTTGCTCTCATGACTCTTGTAGGAAGCTGCCCCATGCGGTAACTGAACCTCTCGCTTCAAGTCTCCTCTGGTTCATCTTCCAGACTGCTTCCTAAGTGAGGCCGCTGAAAGGCAAGTCTGAGCATGCCACTTCCCTACTTTAGGCTGAAGTTCCAGTTCCCTATCCTGGATGATAAGGTCCTGGATTAGCCCTTCAACCTCTTCTCTCTCCTCTGGGCTCCAGCCAGGTCAGGTTTCATATGACACTGCCTCCCTGTCCCAGTGCTCTGTGCTCCTAAGTCTCCAAATTATTACCTATATGCATTTTCTCTCTCTCTCTCCCTCTCTATCTCTGTCTTTCTCTTTCTATCCCTCCCACTTCCACACATATATTCTTCAAAATCCAACTCATGTGTCACTTCTCTAGTGAATCTTTCTCTTTGCACCAGCCACAAGCCACCAAAACTGTATCTCCCCACACCCCAAGTGGAGCATGTCCTTACATAATGGCTCAACTTGTCTTTCTACTGATGGGTATCCCTACTGAGGGATATTCCTCCCATTCTAAATTCATCTTTTCATCTGTCTCCTGCCCTAAGAGCAGAGATCATTTGTTCCTCATATCAGTACTCAGGAGAGTATCAAAGACATAACCTGTGCTTCATAAATGATTACTATGATTTATGATTATTCCATAAATGGTTGTCTTCTTATGTTTTCTGTTCTTAATTTTCTTTTAATCTAGTGAGAAGAATATGGTAGTTGAAATTTGAAGACCTGCACTTAAGTCCCAACTCAGTTGGAGACATTGAATAAATGAACTGCTTTAAACTTGTTTCATCGTTGTGAGGATCAGATATGATCATGGCTGTAAACCCTGTAAATAGTAAAGGACTTTTAAATTATAATAAAAAATATTGTACAAGATACAGAGATGACATATAACATAGTTTAAAACAAATAATTAAACAATAATTAAAAATCAAACTTTAATAATGGAAGTTGCCTACTGTGTGAGGGTCTTTTTTGGGAAGCATGCAGCCCAAACGCCCATGTACACTATAAATTCCTGTTGATTGCATATGCTGTGTATGTTGTTTAAATGCCTTTGACCTTAATTTTCCCGTCCATCTATTGGGAATGGTAATTGAATTTTCTAACAGGATTATTGTGAAGATTAGGTGCTTTAAGACCCAGAAAACACAGCACCTGGAGTATTGGACATCCTCAAAAGGATGTTGTTTTTTTTTTTTTAATCATTAAAAGCCCTTATTTCCCCTATGAGTTCAAGAATAATTATTCTGTTTAAAACTTTTAAGTTGAAAGAAACCAGTGATCTAATGTTGCTATGACTAGAGTCACTGCTGCAGAATACTAAAGTATGAATGGTTGCAGCTCTCAAGACTCAGAAAATAGGAAGATCGCAGGAACAGTCAGGATTATTAATGGGTAAGCATCCTTAACCTATAGATGAGTGTTTTTCAACCTTTTTTTTTTTTTTATTTCATGGCACACTTGAACTATAGGTAAACTTCCATAGCACACTTGAATTATGTTTATCCTAAAAAAGAGAAATATATTTACTATATTTTGAATTATTTTCAAAAATAATTTAATTAATGATCTTTAAAAATTTTTACAGTACACCTAAGATTCTCTCATGGCACACCAGTTGAAAATCACTGCTATGGATATTAATCAATAGCTTTACTTTTATTAATTTCCGTTGCATTTTTCAAGAAATTTGATAATTCACCGTTATAATCTGAGTAGTCCCCTGCCTAAGTTCATCTTAAATTCTGCCCTATTATAAATCTTGACAAAAACACTGCTCTTACCTTACCATTTGCTTTAAAATTTTTGGTTGCTTTTCACAATGCACAAGATAAAGGCCAAACTTTTGACTTGCTGTTCAAGAGCCTCCATCCCTGGATCATCCCGGGCTTCTACATTCTATTACTCCTGATATGACTCTACCACTCCTCACATAACCCCATCAACACGCTCTAAGAATTCTTGTTTCCTAATTGCTGTTTGTGCCAACTGTCCCCACTAAATCCCTTCAAAATCTTCTTTCTTCCTATCTTTTCAAATCTTCTCCATCCTTCTCGGAACTCAAAAGCTGTTGGTAAGTTCTTCCTCTACAAGATTCCTTTATTGATAATGATGGTAATGACAACAATGACAGTGACAATGACAATAATTGAGTGCTTACTCTGTGACAGATGCCATGTCAAAAGGTTTATAAATACTATCTCATTTACATTTTGTACTTGGCTAAGTGCAGTGCCTCATGCCTATAATTCCAGCACTTTGAGCCAAGGCAGGAGGATCGTTTTAAGCCAGGAGTTGAAAGCTGAAGTGAGCTATGATAAAATCACTGTATTCTAGCCTGAGTGACAGAATGAGACACTGTATCTAAAAAAAAAAAAAAAAAAAAAATCAGTTAATTAAGTCATATAACACTCTATCAGGCAAGCACTATTATTTTGATCTGAATAAAAAGTATAGAGGGTCTATAACTTTCAAAGGCTGCATATATAGGAGTGAAGGTCAGAGCCTATATTTGAAGTAGTACCTCTTGACCTTCAAAGTCCTTGCTCTTAACTGCTAGGTTTTGTTGTCTCCTGTTGTTCATATGGCTTGTCACACTGGGTTTGATGGTGCTTGTTGCTGCTTTGTGTCATTAGTGAACTCTTTAGTGCATGTTTGCTCTCTCATTGAGGTTGGTAGTCTCCATTTATCTCCCCAAATTTATTCTCTGCTTTGCTCTGGGCCTTAAGATGCCAAGCTTTTGGGCTATATCATCTGCCTCCTTGCCCTGGGCTTCTAGATGGGTTGGGCCAATGGAATGCACCAGCAATAGAGCAGACAGTTGGGAAGAGAGAGCAGCACTCCATCACTGCTTCTCCCATGCCTCAACAGCACTGGGCCTTCTCCCAGGGCCCCTCGGGCTCTGCTGTTAATGCTGCCCCCCTTATTCACTCAGTGGTGGTAAGAGCTTCCTGCTGTTTCTTACTGGTGTTTCACCATTCCTTATTGATTTCCCTAATCTTGGCCATGCCAATGTAAATAATCTCTTCTTTAAACTCATTTCATGTTTAGCATGTTGTCTGATTCCTTACTGGAGCCCTGATGGAACCACCATCACCTCAAATTTTGAAGAAGATTGTTACACAAAGGAGCTGTTTCACTCTTGTTCGAATATTGATCAACCCTCTTATTAGTAAAGGAATATGCATTATATGTATATGTAATATAATAAACTAACATATGAGTCTATAAAGATGCTTATCTTTCTTCTGAAGTTTTCTTATGAATCATTATCAGCTATGCCCAGAAATCTTAATCTTTTCTAAGCATCACACTATCATAAAGAAGGAATGTGTAGAAGATACTTGGAACGTTTTAACTCGGCATTTTACAAAGATTTCCAGAAAAAATGCCTTCTTTTACTTCCAGGCTACTCAATGATATGGGATGTTTTTTGTATAAATGAAACATAGATTTTTTTAGATTTTTAGAGGTAGACTAATCTGTCACAGAACAAGGCAGCATTTGCCCACAGATCTCCGGAGCATCAGTGAAGTCGTGCGTCTGTCTGCTGTCAGGGGTACTTTCCCTTGGACTAGAATCCACCGTTCTCTGGAAGCCTGTCCTTCCCGTCAGACGTGACTTCATGCTTCATCATGATCTAAAGAGCCTTTCCTCTTCCAACTGCAGTTCCAGGGACATTAACGAGCAGCCTGCTCAAACCAAACCCATTTTTTTTTTTTTTTCCATCAAAAAGATAACCTGAATTTGGAAAAGTCAACAATGGAGGTAAATGAATGCAATGTTTATCTTTGGAATTAAGGAAGGATTTCCAGTTGGTTGGTTTTCTATTATAAAATCCACTCTGACTGCCTTCTTGTTCATAGACAGGGCTATTAGCATACAAAGAAGGCAAAAAACAAAGAAAACAAAAAACATTTTCTGATATTTGTGACAGCAAACATTTTTTTTTTTTTTGCCTTTAGGCAAATTTATTCAAATCAGCCCACTGGAAAGTAAAAGGGAAAATTTTGAGAAAAATCTTATAGTGAAAAGGTGCCTTAAACTTCTTTTTTAGAGAATTCTTGCTACTCAAAGATCTGAGAAACATTGACTTTGTTTGTTTGTTTTGCAGTTTGGGGGGGGGTTTTGGCTGGGGCTGGGTTTGAACGCATATGGGGCCGGCGCCCTACTCCTTGAGCCACAGGTGCCACCCAGAAACATTGACTATTTTATAATTTTTTTTTTTTTTTTGAGTCTCACTATATTGCCCTGGTAGAGTGCTGTGGCATCACAGCTCACAGCAACCTCAAACTCTTGGTTTTAAGTGATTCTCTTGCCTCAGCCTCCCAAGTAGCTGGGATTACAGGCGCCTGCCACAATGCTCAGCTATTTCTTGGTTGCAGTTGTCATTGTCATTTGGCAGGCCCAAGCTGGGTTTTTTTTGTTTGTTTTTTGCAGTTTTTGGCTGGGGCTGGGTTTGAACCCACCACCTCCTGTCAGATGGGGCCGGCACCCTACTTCTTTGAGCCACAGACGCCAGCCCCCAAGCTGGGTTTGAACCCACCAGCTCCTGTGTATGTGGCTGGTGCCCTAGCCACTGAGCTACAGTCACCGAGCCAACATTGACACTTTTAGGTTGTCATGGACATGGGCCAATGCAGGTTTTTCCTACCCCTTTATTAAGGTTTCCAAGATAGTAGAAACATGTTTTAATTGGAGTGTTACAATGACGGTCTATCTTCCCTACCACAGCCCGGTGTGGTTCTGGAATCCATGTGCATCTTTCTGCCTCCCCAACAATGGTATTTTAAATTGGAAAGTGAAGGAATTTATTGAAGAATTGTTTTCAGGTAACTGAGGACAGGTATAAGATTGATTTACTGGTTATTTTCTTTTTCTATAAAAATGAAAATAAAATCTAAAGACTGGGGTTGATGATCAAGAATGGTATTCATGTTCTTACAATGCTATTATGAGGTGTATGTATATAATGTTTTATAAGAAATGTGTTCAGTCACTTCACTTGTGCTAATAGATGCAAAAGAGCTAGGAAGTTAGTTTATTGTAAGTAAGAGCAACAACAATAGCAAGAATATAAGAATTCTTTCCAGACTAGCATTGTTGAGAATGGATAGTTAAGCTTGGCATAATCAGTCATCCCTCAAACACAATAATTAGTCAAGAATCAATCTAGGTTTCTACCCTCATCTACTAGGGAGCTTTGGGTTATGCATTATGAACAAGGTGCAGATGATCTTGACTTTGTCACAGTAGAGGTAAGATAAGACCTGGCAGGTTGATTACAGAAGCCTTCTGGTGTCCTACATGTTAGTGAGGACATTCTCAATTCTATAGTGCTCTAATTAATGTAACCAGGAGCTATCAAATCTGATGCTAATAACTCTCAGTCCAGGTCATATAACACAATCAGCAGCCAAGGTTTAAAAGACCACCAGATGGCTAAGGGGAATTCTTTGTTGACTGTACTGATATTTAGCAATGAGGTATTATATGCAGCATTTTTTCTAAAATGAGTTTGCAAACTTCATTGTCTTAGTTTAATTGTCATACATGGCCTGATGTCACCTTCTGATTAATCATGGCCTGATTAACTTATCTAGGGTAGAGCCTTATTTAGTCTCTATTTTTAAACTTTTCAAATAATACTGACACAGCCTAACTTAAGAATTACAATTCTAGGACATACCCTTACACTGACTGAAATTCTGAGAATGAATGTGTACTAATTTAACTAACCTTTCTTTCCTTCTCCTCCACACCTTTTTTATCCATCCTTTATTTCATCTCTCAGTTATTTAGTGAACACTTACCGTGTGCCAGATACACAGACAGTGTATCCCTGAGAATAGTTACATATCTAAGTCCAATAGTCAACATCTTCTCTTTCCAAAAGGGAAATTATTTGGAAAGGCAAATTGAAGTTAACAATAAGTCTCTGATAAATTTCACAAGCATTTGTTCAATCTTTACTTTGTGCTCATCAGAATAAATGCCACTGAGTAATTTTAAGAGAGGTTTTTATTTCACTACAGTTGCTGGCTGTGTCTCTCTTTACTATTCAAAGATATTCTCCATCTGCCCACTTCCT
>CAUYPK010070225.1:0-61729 GCA_963574355.1 Loris lydekkerianus
GGCGGCGAGCGCCTGTAATCCCAGCGGCTTCCGGAGGCTGAGGCAGCGGGGTGCCCGCAGCCCGAGACTGAGGTTGTGGTGAGCTACCACGCCCACTGCACTCTGCTCAGGGGCATAGGGTGGGACCCTGTCTCAACAAAAAAGAAAAAAAAAAAAGACTTTTATTTTCAGGTGGTGCTCATAGATCAAGTTGGCAGGGCGCCAGCCACATATTTCTAGGGTGGCAGGTTTGAACCTGGCCCAGGCCTGCCAAACAACGATGACAACTGCAACCAAAACATAGCCGGGCATTGTGGCAGGTGTCTGTAGTCCAAGCTACTTGGGAGGCTGAGGCAAGAGAATCACTTAAGCCCAAGAGTTGGAGGTTGCTGTGAGCTGTGACGCACCAGCACTCTACCCAGCGCCACAGCTTGAGACTATCTCAAAAAACAAACAACAACAATAACAACAAAACAAAAAACTGTTTTTTCAAAGATAGGTAGCCAGGTGTAGTTTGCCAGTTTATGGTGTATATGTGTATGCTAACATTGCTTTATTTTGAATAAAAGTGGGGTTATACCATGCATACTAGTTTGCAAATTACTTATTTTTCCTTAATAACTGTGGATATATTTTCATGTTATACATGTAAGTCTATCCCATCCTTTTTCTTGACTTAATATTGTTTCATAAATATGTCTTTCTTTCACTTACTCTGTAATGATGATAATTAGGTGCTGCCCTTTTTTGTGTGTTTTATTCAGTGCTACCATGTATGTGTGTGTATGTATATGAAATATATTTTTGAGTATAAGTGTATGTATATTTCATGTTTGTGTGAGTGTTTCAGGATAGATTTTTCCTAATAGTAGAGTTTTGGGGTTAAGGATATGCACACATTAAATTTATTATACATTTGTCAGATTGTCCTCTAGAATGGTTCTATTAATTTACTGTCATACTACCACTTTCTCATCAGTGGACAAATGCCAGTTTATCCATACTTTCCCAATTTTGTTTAATTTTAAATGGCATCTAATTATTTTCTTTGCACTTATTTTTTTTCAAAGGAGATTAAAAGATTTTTCGTAAGTTTGTTGGCTGTTTGTGTTTTTGTATGTATGAGAATGAATTGAGTCCTTCAATAATTTTTTTCAACGGGATATGTGTTATTATTATTTAATTAATTTTATTTTTTAAGACAGAGTCTCATTATGTCATTCTCCTTAGAGTGCTGTGGCTTCACAGGTCACAGCAACCTCAAACTCTTGAGCTTAAGCGACTCTCTTGCCTTAGCCTGTAGCTGAGACTAGAGGCACCTAGCACAATGCCCAGCTATTTTTGTTGTTGTCATTGTTGTTTTAGCAGGCCTGGGCTGAGTTCGAACCCACCAGCCCTGGTGCATATGGCTGGTGCCCTAACCACTGAGCTATGGGTGCCAAGTGGGATATATGTTTATTAATTTATTGATTCTTTATAAAGATGTTAGTGCTGTCATGTGCCTCATGCCTGTAATCCTAGCACTCTGAGGTGGGTAGATTGTCTGAACTCAGGAGTTCAAGACCAGCCAGAATAAGAGCCAGACCCCATCTTTTACTAAAAAATAGACAAATGTAGCTGGATGTTGTGGCAAGCACGTTTAGTCCCAGCTCCTCAGGAGGCTGAAGCAAAAGGATGGCTTGAACCCAATGCCATGATCCTGTACCCAGGGTGACAGGGTACAGGGTGACAGGGTAAGACTGTCTCAAAAACAAACAAATTTTATGTAGTAAAGTGTCTATTACTTGTAGTGGTTTAGTTTTATGCTTAAATTTTTTTCTCTAGAACTTCCATATGTTATGGTTTTAGTTGCTTTTTGTTTGTTTGTTTTATATTTATTGTAATACAGTTGGGATTTCTGGTGCAAACAGTAAGAGATGTAGGTTCTTTTTTCCAAATGGGTAAAGATGGGTGAGACAGGCCTTATGGGGGAGTATTATGAACTTCCATATAATATAAGCATATAATTCCCATAAATATGTAGTCCCAACACATGTGAACATAAGTTGTGAATATAGAGAAAGGGGGACGTTTGGAGAACTCCCAAGTTCACAAAACAGGAGTTTTGTTCAGGTTTTTCAACTAAGTGCTTTGATATCATGGAGCAAAGTAGCTATAATCTCTTAGTCTCCTGTTTTGTAATATTTTATTACAACAATTAATTCAGAAAATTTAAAAGGAGTTCTTATTTAATAATCATTTAGAAGATTGTTAAAGTAATCATATAGTTGTTTCTTATTTACCCTAAAATTTTTTTTGAGACAGAGTTTCATTTTGTCGTTCTTGGTAGAATACCATGGGGTCACGGCACACAGCAACCTCAAAGTCTTGGGTTCAAGCGATTCTCTTGCCTCAGTTTCCCAAGTGGCTGGGACTATGGGCACCTGCCACAATGCCTGGCTGTTTTTAGAGGCGGGGTCTCGCTCTTGCTCAGTCTGGTCTTGAACTTGTGAGCTCAGGCAATCCACCTACCTCAACCTCTCAAAGTGCTAGGATTACAGGCATGAGCCACCGTGCCCGGCCCCTAACTTTTTCTTTAATTGGTAATTCCTAACCCTAACTCTAATCAATGATTAGGTAATACCTTTATAATTCGTGTCACATTTCAGCTTGGTGTCAAACCTCCTTAGGGTTTTAGTTTCATTTTATGTTTATGTGTTTTATTAATAGTGTGTTCCATTAGTCTATGTAGCTTTCTTTGGCCTACGTTGCTACTTCTTCAAATATTACAGAGGAGGTGAGATCTAATATTTATCATTTTGTCTTACTTTTTTTGTTGTTGTTGTTGCAGTTTTTGGCTGGGGCCGGGTTTGAACCCACCACCTCCAGTATTGAGGCCGGCGCCCTACTCCTTGAGCCACAGGTGCCGCCGTATCATTTTATCTTACTGTTGAAGGATTAAAAAAATCTGTAAAAAAAAAAAAAAAAAAAAATCTGTAGTTATCTATATACCAAATACGATTGCACCTCTTGACTGAAAAGTCTTAATAAAGAAATGTCTTAGGGGACTTGCTACTTGGGTTCCCCTCTCTGTCAATAAACTCTATCCTATCTCTTAAAAAAAAAAAAAGAAGAGAGAAATAAATGTCTCCTCTCTTCAATCTTTTATTTAAAAAATTTTGAACTCTATAGAAAACTTAAAAAAATGTATGGTAAACATCATATATACTTCGTGTGGACTCACCATTTGTTAACATTTTTTCCCCATGTCTGCTTTATCTCTCTTCTCTCCATATACAAATATCTTTGCTTATTTCTTTTTGTTACTATTTGGAAAGTCTAATTCTTCATGATTAGATTTCCTCCAAATAGTTTTATGGATATGTGTATATGTGTGTGTGTGTGTGTGTGTGTGTACTACAGACACCCGCCACAATGCCTGGCTATTTTTTAGACATGGGGTCTCACTGTTGCTCCGGGTAGTCTTAAACCCATGAGCTCAGGCAATCCACCCACCTTGGCCTCTCAGAGTGCTAGGATTACGGGTGTGAGCCACCACGCCTGGCCTTTAATTTATATTTTTTTGATAAGCATTTTCTGATCATCCTTTTGTCCCACCTGCTGCCACTACTCTACTATTTTTTCCTCGTATCTTTTTTTTCTCTTTTAAAAACTTAAGCTACTCGGGAGGCTGAGGCAAGAGAATTGCCTAAACCCAAGAGCTGGAGGTTGCTGTAAGCTGTGATGCCCACGGCATTCTACCCAGGGTGACAATGAGACTCTGTCTCTTAAAAAATAAACAAAAAACCTGTGGTAAATTATCTGTAACATAAAAATTTTTATTAAATCCTTTTTAAGTGTACAGTTCGTTGGTACTTATTACATTCATAGTGTTGTGCAACCATCACTACTGTCTCTTTCCAAAACTTTCACTACTCCAAATAGGAAACTTATAACCACTAAGCAATATCTTTATTCCCTCCTTCACCTGGCCCTTGGTGACCTCTAATCTACTTTCTATCTTTATAAATTTGCCTATTCTAGATAGTCCATATATATAGAATTGTACAATATTTGATCTTTGATGTCTGGTTTACTTCACTTAGCATATATCTTCAAAGTTCATCCATGTTATTGCACATATCAGAATATCATTCCTTTTGTGGTTGAGCAGTGTCTGATTAATATATGTATATCTTGCATATCATTTATCCATTGATGGACCCCAAGTTATTTCCACTTCTTTGCTAGTGTGAATAAAGCTGAAATGAACATTGGTGTGTAAGTATCTCTTTGAGTCCCTGCTTTTGATTTTGTGTTTTTGGTATATACCTAGGAGTGGAATTCCTGAATCATAAGGTAATTCTGTTTACCTTTTTGAGGAACTGCCAGACTTTTACACAGCAGCTTTACCATTTTATATTCCCACTGGTAACATGAAAGTTGCAATTTCTCCAAATCCTTGCCAACATGTATTTTCCATTTCTTTGATTATAGCTCTCCTACTAGGTATGAGGTTTTGCTTTGCATTCTCTGTTGACTAGTGATGTTGGCCATCTTTTCATGTATTTATTGGGCATTTGCATATCTTCTTTGGAGAAATGTGTATTCAGGTCCTTTGCTTATTTTAAAAACTGGTTTGTCTTTTTGTTCATGAGTCGTGAAAGATCTTTATATGTTCTAGGTAGTAGATCTTTATCAGATATATGGCTTGCAAATATTTTTTCCCATTTTGTAGGTTATCTTTTCACTTACTTCATAATGTCCTTTGGTGCACAAAAGTTTTAAATTTTGATGAAGTCCACTTTGTCTATTTTTTTCTTTTGTTGCTCATGCTTTTTTGATACTTTAGTAACAGAACCATTAGCAGATTTACCAGTTGTTAGGTGATACACCCACTGGTGATCACAGGTTAGGACGTGGCCTGCTTATCTGGTTGGTCTAGGATCAACAAAAAATAACAATATTAGTTGCCAATGTTAGGACCTCGCTGCCACTGAGAGACCACTTGACACACATGCAAGTACAAAGGAGCGAAGTTTTATTCAAGCATATGCTCGGGCCGAGACCACAGACACAGGTGGTCGGCCCAGGGAAGATTTTGGGTGTCTATTTATAGGCTCCCTGGGGGTTTGGGGAGTTAGACTTCAAGCTTCTGGTGTTCTCGTTAGGCTAGTAGGGGCCAGATATGGGTAGTAGTCCCTGATAGGTCTGGGCTGGGTTGCTAAGCCTGGGGCAGATTAGGGAGGGGTGCATTGGATGCATTCTGTGGTTTTTCCAGGAACTGGTGGTCGTTGGCCTAGCTTTCAGGTTTGCTGCAGAGGCAAGCTTAAGGTGGTGGGTTAACATTACAGACAAAATGGCGTCACTCAGGCTCTCTCACCACTAACTATGTACCTGATAATAGGCTAGGTAGGTGATTTTGGGAAGTCTGAGAAAAGTGAATTCTAAGACAAAATGCTCATAATTTTATTGTTGCAGGGTAAATTCCAACACCCCATAACTTTCCAAAGATATTAGAAGGTACAGTCTTCTGCATCATTTTCCTAGAGGAAATTTAAGTCAGAACTACTACTATTGTGCTTACTGCACTACCTGGCATTTGCCTGGGACCCTAGGTTCCCGGTTTCTGCATTTCATTGACTTTCTTACTTAGCTAGCTTTTCATTTTACTTGCCTTGTCCACAGTAGTGGAGTTCTTAAGAAACTTAAGGTAAATGGGTTAGAGAGAGACTATCATTTTGAACCAGACTGTAAATCTGTTGCACTAGAAAATGAGGATTTCCCCCACACCTGCAACTCTGAAATGCCTTTTTGGGAATTCTTATGTGATTAAAATATAGACTTTTTCCTGTTTGTGGTATGAGTGCCTATGTTTTTTCCTGGATAACCCTTTTTGTTTTGGATTCATCTTTTCCCCTCAAACTACAAAAACACAAATAAGTGCTTTATTAATATTTAGTATGTTTTATTCTGATTTTTTTCCCCTAGCGGACCTGAAAAGAACAATTGCTGTCCTTCTGGATGATATTTTGCAGCGCTTGGTGAAGCTGGAAAACAAAGTCGACTATATTGTTGTGAATGGCTCAGCAACCAACAGTACCAATGGGACTAGTGGGAATCTGGTGCCAGTAACTGCAAATAAAAGAATAAATGCGTCAGGCAGCATCAGATAGCAGTTGAAGATCATCTTGTGCTGCTATATCCACTCTGGAGTGTATCCTATGGCAGAAAAGCTTTTTAATCGCTGGCTAGGACAGTTCTACACGTTTTCAAGGAATATGCTGGATTCATGGAACTCTAATTCTGTATATAAAATTTTAAAAGTAATTAGTTGCTTTCAGGCAAGTCTCTTCAAAGCTGTACTGTACCTTAAAGGGAATTTGGTAACATGGTTGACATAGTGAGCAGATAGATGATTTTGTTTAAATCTATTGTGTTTTGAGATAAAGCTGAAACAAAAACACTAAAAGACGTGATTAATTTCAGTAAAATATTTAAGTATAAAACATGTTTTTCAGATAAGAATATTGTTTGATCATTTCTGTGATTTGTTCTCAGTAGATAGAACTATTAGATAAAGCCTATTAGAAAATGTGCTTACTTCCAGTACTATGTTTTGTTAGTCAGTTTATGAGCAGAGGAATGAAATATAATGTTGAAAATAATGTTTTGAAACCATGACCCAAAGAATATGTTCATTTGCACTATTCTTCACAATAACTGAAGGTTTAATTATTGTCTATTAAAAAAATTGCATTTGTAATTTATAATCTTTCTGAAGTGGGTAGCAGCCACTGTGTGTAACCTATTCCAAATACTGGGGCAATTTATTAACAACATTAAAAGTAGTAAACAGTAATCTTATACTTAAAATTTTCTTATATTCTGAAGAGTAAAAGATATTTTTATCATGAGATTAAAAATAAAGTATTCATGATTTTTCACTTATGTGAATGTTAAAAGTTAATCCCTCATGTTTCTGTGCTATCAAGAAAGCACATTCTTTTCATATTTGAGTAATTTTTGCTTTTTTTATGTTGGTAAGGGAAGAAGGGACTCTTTGGCCAGATGTATATAATAAAGGTACTTGTGCTACAATAAATTGCTTGGAAAATGTTAACATTATATTGTATAATAGTATCCTGCTTTATGAAATTTTAGATTTGTATAAAATACATTAGAGAATCATTTTATTTAATGACCACTTAATTAAGAACATTTAAAATATAAATTATGAAGATTGACTATCTTTTCAAGAAAAAAAGCTGCTGTATGTAAGAAATTATGATCTTGGATAATTCTAGTATAGAATAAAGTACACCTTTATTTAAATTTATCTTTTAGCGGATCTAATTGCCATATGGTGCCCTGTATGTTATAGTATTTATTCTCTATAATAACTGCTTAAGTGCAGCCAGCTTCTAGATTCAGAATATATTGGATTTAGTTTTGGATATTGTATTGTACGTTATTATATAATATGCTACCACAAGTAGCAATAATTGTAATATTTTATTAAAATAAGTATGTGAAAATACTATTTCATGAAAGATAAATTTCCAAACTCTATTCTCAGTACTTTACCTTTATGTGAAGAAATTAATTATATACCATTGCCAGGTGAAGCTTGGAATAGTGTTTAGTCTCTTTTATCAGACATAGACATTTTTAGTTTTTGTTTTCAGGGATGAAATAAAATATATCATTTGTATTTATGAAGTGTTTTCTTCTTTCACAATAGTGCATTTAATAAATGACAAATGATTGAATGGAATCTTAGGATAATTTGGGGGTTTGTTTTGTCAATTCCCAGATAGCTTTTTCAAAAAAGAAATATTCAAGGTTACTCAGTAGTGCCTCTTATTTGATGCCTATGACTGGAGAGTCTGAGTGCAGAGATAGGTGGGAACAATGTTGTCTGGCAATTGTGATTGGAGGTAGTTCCTAAGTTTGTACCCTCAAGCTGAAGTTTGCTAGTCTTAAATTAATCATACTTAATTGGGACATTATACAAATGTTATCACTAAAGGTACTAAAAACTTTCAAATTTCTATTAGGGTATCTTTGGTTTACTGTGGGTTTACTTCAAAGATACATACATACTGATTATAAATAATTTTAAACATTATTATTTGAGTACTTAATGATAACTTAGGTCTAAGTTTTTTTGTTATTTATTTTATTATTATTTTTTTTGTAGAGACAGAGTCTCACTTTATTGCCCTCAGTAGAGTGCTGTGGCATCACACAACTCACAGCAACCTCCAGCTCCTGGGCTTAGGTGATTCTTTTGCCTCAGTCTCCCAAGTAGCTGGGACTACAGGCGCCTGCCACACGCCTGGCTATTTTTTGTTGCATGGGGCCGGTGCCCTACCTACTGAGCCATAGGTACCACCCAGGTTTTAAGAAACACTTAAGACTTTGACTCTGGAATTAGACTATAGAGACTCAAGTCTGCCTTTTTAGTGACATACCATATTCTTTTGGATTTATAGACTCTGCCTCATTTAATCATGTCTTGGAAGCCTACAATGTTTGCAGTTCACATAGAAACTTGTGATTTACACATTAGGTTTAAATGTAAACAAGATCTTATTTTGAATACTTTGAACAGAATAGTTATTAATGTAGTTACATTGTTTTTCTTTATAGGTCTATGTGAAAATGAGGCATGATATAGTGAAATAGACTCCCTCCCTCAATAAAAACACTAATTAAGGGCACCAGCCCCATATACCAAGGGTGGTGGATTCAAACTTGGCCGCAGCCAAACCAATAAAAAAATAGCCAGGCGTTGTGGCAGGTGCCTGTAGTCCCAGCTACTCGGGAGGCTGAGAAAAGAGAATCACCTAAGCCCAAGAGCTGGAGGTTGCTGTGAGCTGTGACATCTCAGCACTCTACAGAGGGTGACAAAGTGAGACTCTGTTGGGGTGGTGCCTGTGGCTCAAAAGGGTAGGGCACCAGCCCCATATACCAGAGGTGGCAGGTTCATATCCAGCCCTGGCTGAAAACTAAAAAGAAAAAAAAAAAAAAAGCAGGACTCTGTGTCTAAAAAAAAAATACTAATTGAAATAATTTTTTCATAATGGAAATCCTTGAAGGATTCTTAAGAACTTTTGCTTAGGGGAATAGTAGGGCTCATCCTTTGAGATGAAAATAAGAATACATGAGAATATAGAGAAGCAAAATAGGAAAAATCTGAAATCTTTCTACTCAGGGATAAATCCTGTTGATATTTAGCCAATAAATATGAATCTGCTCTCCCCTCTCCACATTCTCTATTACTTCCATTTCCATTTAAAATTCAGAATTCTCACCATGGTCATCAAACTTCTAACTTGTTGCTGGATGCCTCCTAACCTCATTTCTTACCAACTGTCTTCTTCCTGATTTCTATTCAATCATATTGACTTTTCCTTCCAAGGAGATACCAAACATGTTTTTGTCTCAGTAGCCTGAAACTTGGTATTGATATTCCTCTTCCTGCAACTCTCACCCCAGATAACTTCCTAGTTCCCACTCAAACATCATTTAGGTATTCGTCAAATGTTACTTCTCCGGGGAGGTCATTTCTGACCACCTTTCCAAAATAGCGTTCCTCTGACATTCTTTTCTTACCCATTTCACTTTCCCTTATAGTTCTTTTTTTTTTTTTTTTTTTTTTTGAGACAGACTCTTACTATGTCATCCCAGGTAGAGTGCTCTGGCGTCATAGCTCACAGCAACCTCTAAAATGCTCAGGTGGGGCGGCACCTGTGGCTCAGCGGGTAGGGCGCCAGCCCCATATGCCAAGGGTGGTGGGTTCAAACCCAGCCCTGGCCAAACTGCAACAAAAAAATAGCCGGGCGTTGTGGCGGGCGCCTGTAGTCCCAGCTACTCGGGAGACTGAGGCAAGATAATCGCCTAAGCCCAGGAGTTGGAGGTTGCTGTGAGCTGTGTGACGCCATGGCACTCTACCAAGGTAGATAAAGTGAGACTCTGTCTCTACAAAAAAAAAATAATAATAATAAAATAAAATAAAAAATAAAATGCTCAGGTGATTCTCTTGCTTCAGCCTCCCAAGTAGCTGGGACTACAGGTGCCCGCCACATCGTGTGGCTATTTTGTTGTGTGTTTAGCAGGCTCCAGGCCAGGTTCGAACCTACCAGCCCTAGTGCATGTGGCCTGCACCCTAACCGCTGAGCTATGGGCACTGAGTCTGAAGTTGATTATTTTAAAAGAACCCTAAATTTTTAGAATGGAAGTTGGGCATATTTAGCTCTTAACTTTCACCACTTTAACAAAAGTTTAAATAAACTTATGTGCTGTCTGACTCAGTGCCTCCAGCTCCCAGGCATTGATAATGTCTATGCGACTTTGGGGAGTTTTGGTAAAATAAGCATGACATTATGTCTAAAACCCTTGAGTTCTTAGGAAGAAAAAAAATATATAAAAATTGTCACACTGTTCACCTCAAGTTCCTTGTAGGAGAGGAGATCTTCCTTGCACAAATAGATGTTCAACACACACTTGCTAATTTAATTTAATGAGAGAAAAGGAGTCTGAACTAGCATATATAATGCAATGGAAAGATATTTCATAGACCTCCAACTCCTAGACTGGATAACATAGCCCAAATCTCAGATTTATGTTTTCTAAAAGACCTTAAGTACTGCATGGTAAAATGTCTTAAAAGTCAGGTTTTGATCCACTAGATGTGAAATCAATTTAGTGGGCTATTATCAGCATTTAAAAGCAATGGAATGAAATTGAAGTATCAGATTGTATCATAAGTAAGAAGAGTGTTTCCTGAAATTTTGATTTAACTGTGTGTGTGTCCTAGGTCATGAAGTAAAATGTATTTGTTAGATGAGTTTAAAAAGGTAAGTTAAAAAACATTTTAAAAGTTGCTAATTTAGTATAGTTATAGAGATTATAATTTACCCAGAGCTGTTTTCATTTTGCTTCATTTAAGAAGAAAAATAATGCATGTAGAATTCCAGTTTGCTGCTAACAGCAAGGAGAAAAACAAAATTCTATACCAGAGGAGCCATATAGGACTTTTTTTTTTTTTCCCTAAGGTGGAGGAGGTAATTAGAAACTAGAATACACCTGCTTTCCTGATAAGTTCAAGTTACATTCTGGGAGACTCTTAAATGTTTTTTGTAGGTTTCTTCCTTCCCCTTACAATGCAATGAATGGTTTCCTCATTCCTTATGAGAAACAAATAGGATTGTCAAATTATGACAATTAACTAATATTATTAATTCACCCTAAGAACTGTGCACATTGTACTCTGAAGGCCAGTTACATGTGTTACTACAAAGGAATAAAAATTTGTGATGTTTTAAAATTCCCGTGATGAATCTCTCTTATTAATTATATTTACTTGGCTTGGCGCTCATAGCTCAGTGGTTAGGGCACCAGACACATACACCAGGGCTGGCGGGTTCAAATTCAGCCTAGGGCCTGCTAAACAACGACAATTACAAAAAAAAACAAAAACAAAAACAAAAAACTGGGAATTGTGGCAGGCGCCTGTAGTCCCAGCTACTTGGGAAGCTGAGGCAAGAGAATCACTTAAGCCCAAGTGTTTGAGGTTGCTGTGACGCCACAGCACTCTTTCCCAAGGGCAACATAGTGAGACACTGTCTCAAAAAAAAAAAAAAAAAAAAAAAAAAATTATATGTACTTGCTACTTAATATACAAACTTAAAAGAAAGCCTTACTTATCTGCCTCAAATGAGCAATAGAGCTTTTAAATTTTTAGAATTTTTTTTTTTTTTTTTTTTTTTTGAGACACAGTTTCAAGCTGTTGCCATGGGTAGAGTGCCAAAGCGTCACAGCTCACAGCAACCTCAAACTCTGGAGCTTAAGCGATTCTTTTGCCTCAGCCTCCAGGTATCTGGGACTACAGGAGCCCACCACTATGCCTGGCTATTTTTTCATTGCAGTTGTCATTGTTGTTTAGCTGACCCTGGCCGGGTTCAAACCTGCCAGCCTCAGCACACATGGCTGACGCTGTAACCACCGTGTTACAGGCACCAAGCCAGAACATTTTATTATTATAAAAATTTTCAAACATACAGCAAAATCGAAAGAATTTTGATGAACACATCAGATTATAACTTCTTATCATTATACTTCTTTACAACTATCCTTTAATCCATTTTTATGCTTTTTAAAACACATTACAGGTATCAGTATATTTCCCCCTAAATACTTTAGAATGCATATTATTAATGAATTAAATATTTAAGGTTTTCTTCTTTTGATGTAAAATTTGCATTTAATACAATTCACCCTTTTTTTTTTTTTTTTGAGACAGAATCTCATTATGTCTCCTGGGTAGAGTGCAGTGGCATCACAGCTCACACTAATCTCAAACTCTTGGGCTTTTCTTCAGCCTCCCAATTAGCTGGGACTACAGGCACCCACCACAACACCCGGCTGTTTATTTTTGTTGTTGTTGTTGCAGTTGTCGTTGTTTAGCAGACCCACCAGCCTTGGTGCATGTGGCTGGCATCATAACCACTGTGCTACGGGTGCTGAGCCACAATACATGCATTTTAAGTATATACTACATATTAACTGAGTTTTGACAAATGCATTACCCTGCTACCCAAACTCCTATAGATGTATAACGTTACCATCACTCCAGAAAGGCCTTAGACCCTTCCTAATCAATTCCCAGCCCCTTTCCTCCATGGCAAATTTTTGTATCATAAATTTGTTTTGCTCATCCTAGAATTTTATGTAAAAGTAATCATGCAATCCGTAATCTGTATTCTTGTGTCGGCTGCTTACACTGATCAGTTTTCAGCATTCATGTTGTTACGTGTCAGTAATTTGTTTCTTGCTGAGTAACATACCATTGTATATATCTAGCACAGTTTGTATAGCTGTTTTCCTATTGATGAATACCCGGGATATATCTGGTTTTCAGCTATTATGAATAAGACTGCTATGAACTTTCTTATAGAAGTCTCGTAAGTTTTAGTTTTAATTTCTATTGGATACGTACGTACCTGGCAGTGAAATTTCTGGGTTATAGGATAAGTGTATTAAGAAATGCATTTTTAGGTGGCATCTGTGGCTCAGTGAGTAGGGCGCCAGCCCCATATACCAAGGGTGGCAGGTTCAAACCTGGCCCTGACCAAACTGCAACAAAAAAATAGCCGTGCGTTGTGGCCAGCACCTGTAGTCCCAGCTACTCAGGAGGCTGGGCCAAGAGAATCAATCACCTAAGCCCAAGAGCTGGAGGTTGCTGTGAGCTGTGACACCACAGCACTCTACCAAAGGTGACAAAGTGAGATTCTGTTCCCCCCCCCCAAAAAAAAAAAGAAAAAGAAATGCACTTTTCAGGCCAGGCACTGTGGTTCACACCTGTGTAATCCTAGCCCTCTGGGAGACTTAGGTTGGAGGATCCCTTGAACTCAGGATTTCAAGACCAGCCTGTGCAAGAATGAGAACCATCTGTACTAAAAATAGAAAAAACAGTCAGCCTTGTGGCTGGTTTCTGTAGTCCCAGTTAGGGAATGGGAGGCTGAGGCAAGAGGAACTCTTGAGCCCAAGAGTTTGAGGTTATTGTGAGCTATTATGACAGGTTAGGGCACTCCACCCAGGGCAACAGAGTGAGAGATCAGTCTCAAGAAACAAAGAATTGCACTTTTCTCCAATGTTGTCTTTTCCCAAAATGTTTGTGCCATTTTACATTCCATTGTTATTAGTGTTTTTTGTTGTTTTTTTTAAAGACAGAGTCTTACTTTGTGGCCGTTGGTAAATGCCATGGTGTCATAGCTCACAGCAACCTCAAACTCTTGCCTCAGTTTTTCTACTTTTAGTAGAGACAGGGTCTCACTCTTGCTCAGGCTGATCTTGAACTCCTGAGCTCAAGCAATCCACTGTTATGATCAGATGTCTCCATCTCTTGTGCCCAGGGTAGGTAACAGGTAAGAGAAGGGTTATAATACCACCCTCCTTTGAAACAAATTTTGCTTTTTGGAACTTGTGGAATTTTTCTCCAAAATGTTTTTAGTGGTTGGTTGAACCTGTGGATGCAGAACCCATGGATATGGACAGCTAACTGTATTTGTCTTTCTCTGCTTGCTTCTAGTTTTATACATGTTGCTGTAATGACAGGCTGTCCTTGTTTAAGGCTGAGTAATATTCTGCTGTGCATATATATCACATTTTCTTTATCCATTCATCTGCTGATGGACACTTAGGTTAATCCCTTATTTTATCTATCGTGAATAATGCTACAATTGAACACGGGAGTGCAGATATACCTTTCATCTACAGATTGCAATTCCTTTGGATATATACTCAATAGTAGGATTGCTGAATTATATGGTAGTTCTATTTTTAATTTTGGGAGGAAACTTCATACTGTTTTCCAGAATGGTTGTTCATTCATGTGTTCCCCAACAATGTGCAAGGGTTTCTTTTTCTCCAGATCCTTGTCAACAGCTATCTTTTGTATTTTTGATAAAAGCCATTATTTTTTAGTTTTTTAAAAATTTTTGAAGTTTTTGGCTGGGGTTGGGTTTGAACCCACCACCTCTGGCATATGGGGCCAGTGCCCTACTCCTTTGAGCCATAGGTGCCACCCATAAAAGCCATTATTACAGGTGTGAGGTGATATCTCATTGTGGTTATAATTAGGCAATAATAGTTTTCAGTTGCTTCCTTGTTTTTTTTCTTTTTTTTATGATCACTAGTTTTCTTTATCTGTTGGAATTCTTTGCAAATGATATAAAGTATGAAAATTATGAGGCAAAACAAGAACAGAGCACCCGCAGAGGTTGCAAACAAGGCATGAATCTTATCTAATGGGTTAAGTTGTGCAATTCCATCAGAAATATCTCATAATATCTCATCTCCACTGATTTGTTCTAAGTTTTGTTCAAACATGCTGTATACCTGACGTAATTCAACAATATTGGCAGTTAAATTTTCATGGTTTAGCAATTGTTTCCTGACTTTATGCCAAAGAAAGTTTCATTATAAAAGACAGGAGTAATACAATAAGAGGAAACATTCCAATCACATTTCAATTTCATTTGTTTTTCTAGACTATACAATTGATCTCTTAACAAATTTACTGTTTGTTCTAAATCAGCTAACTCATTATGAATTTGTGTCAATTTGTTTTTGAGTAACCCACAGCCTTTCTGTATCTTTATGCCAGTTAGATATGAATTTTTCAGTCTTAATAGATTCAGTAAGGGCTATTCCAGCAGCAGCTGCAGAAGCGGTGACAGCTATAATTCCAAGAATTGCTGCCATCAGTAAAAAGGATAAATCACTTTGTCCTCTTCATCAGCTTTCGATCCAGATTTGCGAGAATCGAAATCGTGGGGGATTATTCCCAAGGTCTCATCATCTTCACTGGCAGCCAGACCCCAGTCCTGGTGTACAGAAGAAAGATCCTGAACATTAAGAATGGCTATCATTGTCAGAAACAGTGCTGGGGAGTTGCTGGATGGTTGCTCACCGTCACCATTGCTCGAGCTTCCCCGCGTAGTTGAGAAAGTCCTCTCCATGTCATCTGAGGGAACGAGGTCTGCTCTCTCCTGTGCCGCATCCTCCAGACAGGTTGTTGGCTTTGCTGAATCTCCCTGTCCTCTAGTGTCAGAGAGGACATTCATACTGCCAAGTTCCTGGCCTTAAGGTCGGAGACCAGAGATCCAGTAGACAGTCGACCAGGTTCAGTCCAGCTGTACCCTGCTCGCTGTGCCAGATGTTGCTGTCCACCGGCCTAGTCAGAGACATGGCGGCAGACACTGCAGATGAAATGAATGATTTATTAAGGGATGGCTGGTGCTCGCTTAGGCACAGCAGCTGCTTCCTTGTTTTCTAGAACAACAAGATGTCCCAAGTTTTCCTGATATACTTTCTAGAATTAGCTGTTTATCCTAAAACCTGAGTCCTTGTAGTGTGGAATGGTGTTTTGAGACCACATTATGGGATTCTTGTTGCTACTGGGTTATCATTGCTTCTTGGCCTTCTCAGTGGATAAAGCTAGAAAATATATAGATTTTGAAAATAGAAACTATACTGGTATTTGTAACTACAATTTAAGAGCAAGTTTTTTAAACTGACCTTTTTATGCTGAACATTATATCCTTAACAGCTTTAACATAGCTTCTCACTTGTATAATATTAAAAATTTGTGTTTCAAAATAATAGCAGCATTTTGATTAACAAGACTACTAAAATGAAACTGATTTAAGATTTGCTTGATTTTTATTTTCTTTTCAAATTTACTTTTGTATTTTGCTTGAAATGCCTCTTTTACTTGTCTTCTGTGATTTTTTTTTTTTTTTTTTATGCTTTATTTTTATCTTTTTCTTACTCACTGGTTGATCATGCATTCTCCTTTCCTGGTTCCATCTCTTCCTGCTCTAAACTTTTTTTTTTAGAATTTCTTTCTTTTTTTTTTTTTTTAATTAAATCATAGCTATGTACATTGGTATGATCATGGGGCACAATTGCTAAGTCATGGAAAAAACCTGCTCTAAACTTGAGACTCTACTCTTTTAGGACTTCTGTTCTGCTCTATTTCCATTCGCCTTCTCCTAAACTCATCTTGACTCATGGTTTTAAATATCACTATTTTCTGACCACACTCAAGTTTTTAATCTCCTGCCTGGATGTCTTTCCTGCATTGCAGATCTCAATATCCAACTTTTTATTCACTATCTCAACTTAGATATCTAATAGGTAGTTTAAACTTAACATGTCCAAAAAGGAACTCTTTGTTACCATCTAGCTGTTCCTCTAGCGGATTCCCCTATTTCAGTAAATGGTAATTCCATCATTTTGCTGAGGCCAAATACCTAGAAGTCTCCCCTGATTCTTCTCTCTGACATCCACCAGTCTATCATGTCAGAGTCTACCTTTGAAATATGTCAAAGATCCAATCAATTCTCCATTTCTCACTGTCTTCACGGCCATCACCCCAGACTAGGCTGCTGTCAGCTCACCTGGATTATTGTAATGGCCTCATAAGAGGTCTTTCTCTTTCTATCCACGTTTTGCTTTCACAAGCTACTCTTCATTTGGTAGTCAGAGCAAGCTTTTATTTATTTCGTATTTATTTATTTTATTATTTTATTATTTTTTTAATTTTTAATTTTTTTTTTATTAAATCATAGCTGTGCACATTGATATGATCATGGGGCATCATACACTAGTTTGATAAACCGTTTGACACATTTTCATCACACCGGTCTACATAGCCTTCCTGGCATTTTTTTAGTTGTTGTGCCAAGACATTTACATTCTACATTTACTAAGTTTCGCATATATCCTTACAAGATGCACCGCAGGTGTGATCCCACCAGTCCCCCTCCTAGTGTATGATGCCCCATGATCATATCGACGTGCACAGCTATGATTTAATTAAAAAAAAAAAAGAAAAAAAAGAAAAAAATACATAAATATATCTATAAGCTCAGATTTCCCCAGAGTAACATGTTATTTAAATTTTGAGATAAAAAGTCAGAAGTATGACTTTATTTTAAACCTTTGGGCTTCAGGTAAAGAATAAAATTATTTTAGAAAAGGGATCAAAGAAGACAAAAACACATCCATAAGCTAGTTGATTTATAGAAAAGATAGTATTTACTGATTCAAAATGTTGCTATATAGATTTTCGAGAATTATCTTTAAATCAATAAAATAATACTTAAATAAAATTTAATAAAATATTTGAAAAATCAAAGCATAGAAAGGAATTAGCATATGGAGGTATGCTAGGCTAAAAGGAATATGGATTTTCTTGATTCTAAAAGTCGTTATTTGAGATGCTGGCCAGAACAGTGAAATTCTTTCTGCCTTCCACATCTGATCTTTAAGATTACTTTCCATAACATTCAGCATCAAGGAATTCTCAGAAATTAGAGCAACTGAAGTTCATCTCATTCTTCTCAATGATATTTGTAACCCAGCCTTTTGATGTAATTTTATGCTTGGATATATGCAGACATGTATTTATTTATTCAAATAACATTTATAATACTGTTTATTAAAACCACTATGAATCTATATGGTTGCTAAGTATTGGGAAAGGCACAAAAATCAATTATTACATTTGTGGTTCTGAACATTATCTGCAGCAGGGTAACTCCTATGAAGGAGTTGAGTGCTGGAGCCATATAGCACTGTTTTGAGATTAGGAAGTGGTGGTGACAAATACAAGACTATTTTATTTTTAAACTTGATTATGAAGTAAAGTACAAATACAGGAAGTAGCTAATAAGATCTATAACTATGGGACTTATTTTAATTTGAATGAAGAAGATTTGACCATGTGTCTACATGCTGAAAAGAAAGAGCCAGAAAAGGAGCAGTTTAAAGATACAGGTTGAATTACCTCTATTATTATTTTATAATTTAACTAAATTTTGCTTGATGCTTATCTTTGAAGCCTTATTTTCTGTTTAGTTTCCCACCCCCACAGAGTATTTTATCCCCATTTCTTGAATTTGCAGGCACTCTGCTTTGGAGAGAGTTTCCAGTGTTTTCTCTGCAGAGCTGCACTTTCCTCCTACCTTCCCTGTGAGCATCTCACTTAGTCCTGGAGGATGTCCCCCCAAGGCAAATGACCAGCCACAATGCTCTGCTGTATACCTATCACAGGGCGTTGTTCACAGTCTATTATTCATACTTTTTTTAACATTAATGTGAGGGTACAGACCATTAGGTTTTGTTTCTTAGGAGTAAAGTTCAAGTTGTAGTTGTTTCCCTCACCCGGGGTGTGCCTTGTACCCTTATATTGTGCCTATTAGGTAAGAGTACACCAGTCCTTCTCCCTTCTCCCTTCTCCTCCCTTTCCCCCTACTTGAGTGTAATTGTGTTTTTCTCTTCTGTGGGTGTATATTTGTTCATCTACTCGTTTTTGCATTAGTATTGAGTACATTGGATACTTGCTTTTCTATTCACATGAAACTTATTAAGTAAATTGTTCTCCATCTCCATCCAGGTTAATACAAAAGATGTAAAGTCTCCTTTTTTTTTTTTTTTTTTTTTTTTATGGCCAAGTAGTTCCCATGATATATATACCACAGAGCTATACCTATGGGACTTGTTAATCCAGTCATGTGTAGATGAGCACTTGGGTTGATTCCACATCTTGGCAAATGTGAATTGAGCTGTAATAAATATTCTAGTGTATATGTCCCCATAGTAAATTGATTTTTTTTTTCTTCTGGGTAGATACCTAGTAATAGAATTGCAGAATCAAATGGAAGGTCTAGTTTTAGTTCTTTGAGGATTCTCCATAATTCTTTCCATAGAGGCTTAGTTTGCAATCCCACCAACAGTGTACAAGTATTCCCTTTTCTTCAAACCCTTGCCAGCATCTGCAGCTTTGGGACTTCATGATGTGAGCTATTCTAATTGGGATTAGGCGATATTCAAGGTGGTTTTAATTTGCATTTTTCTGATGATCGGGGACAGTGAGCATTTCTTCATGTGTTTATTGGCCGTTCCTCTTTCATCTTCAGAGAAGGTTTTATTCATATTTCTTGCATGGTGATAAAATTATTCATTCTTGAGACCTTGAGTACTTAGGAGAAAAGCACTCCCTATCTTATCTCTGAGATAGTTCCCTCAGCACTTAACACACCCCTTTCTCCATTCATTGATTCCTTTATCAGTAAATATCTAATGGGTTTCTTCTACGTAGTAGGCATTGGATAGGTGCTGGATAAGCAGTGGAAATATGAGTACACATATTCCCAGTTCACATCAAATGTCAGCTTTGGTTCTTAATGTTATTATTTAATTAAACAATGAAACCAACTAAATAGCAAGTTTTAATATTAACTATAAAAAGTGATTAAATATTTTATAACATGTAAATATAATTTGTTTCTATCTGGAATTACATTGTTTGATTAAACTGTTTCTTTTAAAAATGAAAATTTGTACCTAAAATGTCATAAAAAATTGTAGAAAGTTATTTTATCTTCTGTTTGTCCTAATATTTAAAAAAAAAAAAACCAGTATTGAGTAGCATATTTGAATGTTGTTCATTTCCTCAATAAACTTTTACTAAGTGCCAGGTACTCTTGAGAAATGCTAGTGAGGAAGAAGAAACAGTATTTAGCCTATAGTACTGCTCTTAAATTGAGGGAAGCAGGTTCCCTGCCATGGGCCTTAGAGCTTTAGAGATCTCTACTCTAGCTTAGGAGATGAGGTATCCATGGACACCAGGGAGAATGGCCACTCCTTCCCTTCTAGACCATGTTTCTGTTAGCCGGTATTGACAATACCCTGGTATTGTCTTCCCGTGCTGCCCCAAGTTGCTTTCAGTGACTTGGTAATACTCTTTCCCATGAATATTATTGGTATATTTTCCCCCTATTTATAAAGAGGAAGTCATTTGTGTTACTTTGGTATGTGAGGAAACTAAGAATTCAATTCCTGTTTTCCTTGATGGAAAGAAATGTTCACAAAAATGCCTAAGAGATTAATAATGATGTGTGTCACCCTGCTGTCTTCCAAAGCAAAACTATGTAGATCCCTTAAATGTCCAACATTGTCATGTGCTTAAATGAACTGTTGTGTATTCACATGTAAATGTGAATAAATAATATATCATATATTCCTGTAATGGATTTTAAAAATACTATATGGGGCCAGGCTCAGTGGCTTATGCCTGTAATCCCAGCACTTGGGAGGCTGAGACAGGTGGATTGCCTGAGCTCACAGATTCAAGACCAGCCTGAGCAAGAGTAAGACCTTGTCTCTAAAAATAGCCAGGCATGTGGTGGGCACCTGTAGTCCCAGCTACTTGGGAGGCTGAGGCAAGAAAATTACTTAAGCACAAAAGTTTGAGGTTGCTGTGAGCTATGACACCACGGTACTCTAACAAGGGTGACAAAGCGAGACTCTGTCAAAAATAATAATAATAATATATGATTTCTTGGGAAAAGACATAATAGATTTTTAAGTGAAAAATAGAATAAATGAAATCATTTTAAGGAAAGGAATCAAATTGTTAAATGATCAAATAGTATATAATCAGAAATATAATTCTCATTTTTAAATATTTTATTAAATAAAACACAGGAAACATTTTCAGGGAATACACAATTTTCTTTTTCTTTAAAAAAACTCAAACATACATGACTTAAATAATTTGAAGAAAGCTATCAATATTGTTATAAAATAAACACTTTTTCAGAAGACCACACTATAAATTGAGTAACATAACAATTAACATGTGGTTTTTGAAAAAAAAAAAATTCTCTGTTAAATAGACATAATTGGTAAATTTGTAATAAGGGGATATATAAATGTTTTCAGTAGTAGTTCTCAATTAAATATGAATATGTTATTCCTCTAAAATGATTTCTTAATAACCTAAATTAGAAATTTTGATCCTTAATATTAAAATGGATAATATCTGATTCATAACATTAAAGATTCATATCATCTAAGCCCAAAAAGGCATGAGCTGTATTAGATTTATTATATAATGGTGAGTGCTACTTTTTAAAATAAATAGCCTTTGTCTAATTATGAAACTTTTCACTAGAGCAATCCAAGTCTTTTGATTAGCTACATTAAAGGATTTACTGTGTCTCTAAAGTATCTTTCATAATTGTAGTTATTTTTTGATTGAACAATTCCCACATGGGTTGGATTTGTACAGTGCTAGCTCGAGTGAGTGGAGTGACTCAGGTGGGAACTAGCCAGGAAAATCTAATCTTCATAAAAAACAAATGAGCCAGAGAGTGAAAGGATGATACATTACAAACGTTTGGTTCCAAATGACAGAGCTCTGTAATATGGTAGCTCCTTGGGGGGTCCTGAGGGTAGAAGATAGCAGGTGGAACCCAGGAGAGGGAGAGGCTGAACGGGGAATCTGACAGATACTTAGTACCCCAGGGAAGAGCAGACAATGAAAGGAAAAGGTCTGACGCTGCTGGGAGGGCTTGACCTTCACTTACAGTTATACAACCAAACCTAAATTGTGAAGTATCCCAAATATACATTAGCATAAAGAAACCTTAATTAATCCAGTAATCAATCTTGATCAATAATCGTTCATCTTAAGTAATATTATAAAATATTAACATAAATAATATTAACTCCATGGAAACTTCTTCCTTTTTTTCCTTATGATCGTACCCAATAGAATTGAAAACCTTACATAATATGTGGTCTTGAATATTTTTCTCTTAAGTTATTGATGTAAAAAATATTCATAACCTAGGATTAAGAGTGAACAGGAACAAAATGCACATTGTTAATAGTAACCTTTAGTAGATGGTGGTATATTTAATACCTAGAACTAAAGAGAATAGAATTTATAAACAGGTAAATAAAAACACTGCGGAAAATATGTAAAGTCATTTATTAATAAATATTTTAAATATACTGAGTAAAAGTTCCAAAAAAAGAGCATTATTTATTTATTTATTTATTTATTTATTTATAGAATTGCTTTAGGAAAAGGAGTAGACCAATGGTAGCCACCCCTTTTTCTGCTTGTTTTTTTATTTTATTTTTTTTAATTTTTACCTAAGTTCCCTAGTCTTATACATGGACATGAAACATTATTGAACATCAGTCTATCAAACAACTTTTTTTGTAATACACAATCTGTTGAGTCAGGAGTTTTATTCCACCTCTTCAGTCTTCCACCAAGAGGTAGGGTAGGCATTGTCACAGCTCTTTTATCGATGTTAAAATGATTACATAATTCACCCATGGTACAGAAGGTACTTGAAAGAGTTAGCTTTGGAATCAATCCTGGTCTATTGTGTAAGAGACATGTGTGCTTCTATAAAAGATAGCTCGTGTGCCTGCATTTGTGTATGTATGCAGAAATGACACCACACCCTCAGGTACATAGTCACACACACCAATCTCTTAATCAAATGACAAGTGTGGGCCATGTTACTTACTAGGCTTTGGCATCCTAATTTTTTAACTTTATTTCTGCTACCTAACTTTACTATTCCTTTCCCATTTTTCATTGTCATAAACTGCCATCTGTTTATTCTGTGCCATGGAGATTGGTGTGGGAATAAAGATTTGAAATGCCATTCATATATGATATGTTTTTCAAATATTTTCTATTTCCTTTATTTCAGGGTTTTTTTTTTTTTTTCTTTTAAAGGAGAAAAGGAAAGGTTTTAATATGTCCTGCTTATTTTAATATTGATTTTTTTCCACTTAAATGATAATCAATTTTTGATGCAAGATCTTCATCTCAGATGAGCACACTCTCTGAAAAGCTTGTTTTCTGTTTCCATGATTAATCGAGATGTAGAGAATGATGAGTGTGGGATAAAAATGGAAAGGCAGTTAGTGCAACTAGGCATGAAGTACACTCATACACAGGCAGAACTTTTCCCCAGCTAGTGCTCTCTTTCTGGGCTCTGAGAATTTGCATCCCATTAGTAAGTCACTGGCATGAAAATCTTTAGTCTTTGGGGAGACCAGAGCATTTAACTTCAAACTCTAACTCTAAACTGAGTCAGCATTCTGGGTCATTAATTCTACTCTTCAGCTAGATGTCACGCAGAGCTTAGGTGTGTGGGCTTCTGAAACATTAGGAATGACTTCATAAAGCCTTTTGAGGAGTAAATGATGGTTATCTATAATCCCATCCCCTCATGCTTATGATGGCAATAATATCTCTGATGACTTAAAACCAGTATTGAAATATGGAAAAATGCTTTTGCTAGACCCATTGGAAAGAGGCCTTTTCTCAAAGAAGTTTTATATTTTCTGAAAATAAATTTATTTTGCACTTTACAGTATAGCAATGACTCCTAGTTTTAAAAACCTTGTGCCCTCAATGAATAGATACAAAATCACACAATGTCTCAAATATCCTTTCCAATCGAGAATTATGTCTTTTTGTATATATCCACCAACCAAAAAAAGTTGACTAGTTTTAATTTCTAGTTTTACTAGTTTTTACAAATAAATATTAGTGGTATTAAAAATATTAATTATTATTTTTTGAGACAGTCTCACTTTGTCACCCTGGTAGAGTGCTGTAGCATCATAGCTCTCAGCAACCTTAGACTTCTGGG
Source organism: Loris lydekkerianus (assembly GCA_963574355.1). Lineage (NCBI taxonomy): Eukaryota > Metazoa > Chordata > Mammalia > Primates > Lorisidae > Loris > Loris lydekkerianus. The sequence continues at coordinate 24,009 of CAUYPK010070225.1, forward strand.
CTCAAATGGTTCTCTTGCCTCAGCCTCCCAAGTAGCTGGGACTACAGATGCCCACCAGAATGCCTGGCTATTTTTAGAGATGGGGTCTGGCTCTTGCTTAGGCTGGCCTCAAACTTGTGAGTTCAGGTGATCTGCCTGCCATGGCCTCCCAGAGTACTGGGATTACAGTATTAAAATATTTTAAAAATCAATGTCTAAGTATAAAATTTATCAAAATAGTTTAGTATTTTTGAAACTACATGTAATCCTCCCCAATTTCTGATAATCTTTTCTCTCTTTCCCTTCTACATCCTTTTTGAGAGTCTCTAGCAGATATTATCTCCTTTAACCACCTCAGAGTAGCATAGTTATTAACACCTGCCATTTACTGACTGCTTACTCCAGGGTTTCTCACATCTGAGTTCAGACAATTTTTTGTTGTGGGAGGCTGTTCTGTGCATGATAGGATATTTGGCCCATCCTTCTGGCTCCACCCACTAGATGCCAGTAGCAACTCCCATACTGGCAACCAAAAATGTCTCCACACATCACCCACTGGGAGCAAAACCTTTCCCAGTTAAGAGCTACTGGCTTATCCTGTACCAGGTATTGTTTCATTTGATTGTACTGTAACAGCAAAGTATGTAGGACGGTATTAACCAAGGTCTTGGCAGGAAACAGACCTATGCAGCATGGGTCATAGGCTTTTATGAAGGGACTGTTTACAATGAAGTGAACTTCTCAAAGATGTGGGAGTATCTAGAAAATAGCTACAGTGAGAAGCCATTCCCACAGCTGTGGGTGTAGGGTTATAGACAGGAAGTCATTGCTGGAGTGCTAGAGAGCTAGAGCAAGGAGCAGGGGCTTCCAGAAGGAGCTGAAGTCAGGAAGACACAGTGCTGTGGCCAGTGATGGCATAGTGTAACAGCGAGAATACCGGTGCTACGGCTGCTGAGTCCTTTGCTCACCAGCCTGTCCTGCCAGTGGGTTAAGCCCAAATGAAATTCAACCAGCAAAAGACTGGAATCCTGCAGCTCCAGGATTCAGCCCCCATGGTGTTGAAAGGAAAATGGAATCTTATGTGGGGAAAATGGAGAAAATCCAGAAAAAAAAACTGTCCCCATTTTAACTTTCGGAATTGAGATTTAAAGATATAAAGTAATTCATTCAAAGCCAAACAGCTAATGTGTGGAGCAGGAATTTAAACACACGTCTGTTTGACTCCAGGCACTACAAGGGTATGAATGAACTGATGTTCAGCAAGACCATTCTTCAGAGTTATTGGGTTTTGTGTGTGAAAGATAGAAGACTAGAATCTAGTTCTCATTCTCATTCTGGCATTTGCTTTCTTATGTTGGCCATTGAAAAAAAAAGCTAAGAGTTGTATATCCAGCCCTTTCTCATAGGAGTGAAAGCTATCTGCTGACCTAAAAAATCATTTCTTTCTGAAAAGTTTGGAAAATTCTAAGTTTCATATAAAATGTTTAAGTGGCATATGCTGTTTTTCCAAACTGTCAGCACATATTTGTGTGCTTGATTGCAGACACTTTGCCCCAGCTGGTGCAATGCATGTTAGGAGAGGGAGGAGGACAGGACTGAGAATCCACAAGATTTTGGGGACTCAGTCCTGGCTTGGCCCTTCCTAGCTCTGTGCCATTCAGCAATAATATAAGTTCCACAAACATTTTCTTCCCTTTGACATTTACTCACATATTCACAGTTATTCTCAGGTGCTAACTGAGTGGCCACCACCTGCGAGGTCAGGAAGTATTAGACTGTGTCTTACACATGAAGAATCAGGCTCAGAAAGCACTAGAATCTCACTAAAAATTCCAGAGCTGGGAAGGGGTGTTGTGCAGACCCAACTCTACAATCTTGTCTAACCACTCCCTTTAGAAGCCTTTAGAAGTGGTTAATCAATTGATTTATTTTCTCTGGATAACCAATTTGTAGCATTCAATCCATTAGGTTTCATTGTAAAGTTATGTCTACATACAAGTCCTAAGAATCTGTGATTTTTGTTCTAGGTTATAAGCAAGGCTGCCGAAGACATCAATATAATCTGCATCTAAGGATTGATAGTTCCTCGTTTTTCCTTTTTAGATTTTAGATCAGTGGTTCTCAACCTTCCTAATGCCTCAATATATTTTCATTGTTTAAAAAGGGGCAGTGATCTACAGGTTGAGGACCACTGTTTTAGATGAGTATGTTTATTACCTATAGTTTTTCAGACACAAAGATTGATTTTTTTAAAGGAATTTTTAAATGTATAATGGGAAACCAATCTAAGTTAATACAGTCCCATTTTCTCATTTTTATGTTGGATGATTTGAGTGTTAATAAATGAGATTCAGATTTTTATGTTAAAGGTAAAGGAGGTTCCTCCTCTAGGAAGGTCTGAGAAGAGGCTTCATCCTGCCCAAAGTTATTTAGCTTGTTTGTCTTCAGATGGCAGGCCCAGCAAGAGATACATTTCAGGTCTCTATAATTCTGAGCTTCTTTTTCTCAGCCCTGATCTCTCTCAACACTCCTGAATTTCTGCCTTTATAGTATTTTCAAAAGAAAAGAATGAAGAGAAAAATAACCATAGTTGTTTGAGGTGTGAAAGTGAAAAAAAAGGGAAAAGATTGTAAGTTCCATTTTTGATACCTTTTGTAGTCTGACAAAAATATAAATTCCTTCGAAGAAAGTATTTCCGCTGGTCAAAGTCTGGCTGCCTTATAACATTGTATCTGCTATAGGTCATTAGTGGTGCTTTGGAAAAACAGTAATTTTTATGGTGTTCATACATAAGGAAAGGTGGCAGAGCAATATTTTCAGTATTTTGGAAAATAGAGGTGACTGGTTGACTGCCTGGGTTTGGATCTTGGCTTCATCCTCTTTCACCTCTGTAACCTTGGGCAAGTTACTTACCATGTTTCTGTGTTTTGGCCTCCTCATTGACATAATCAAATTATAAATAGTACCTGTGTTATATGGATATTTTTGTGGTAAACAAGTTAATATTGATAAAACACTTAGATGAATATTGAAACATAGAAAAAAATTATATAATTGTTAGTTGTCATCAGAAATATCCTTTTCTTTCATGATCATCATCACTAACACTATCACCACCATCATCCACTTCTGCTACAGAAACTCAATCCATTGTGTCCAATCTTCTAAAGTATAATTATTATATTTAAAAATTGAATAAATTATAACTAATTATAGAGCTTCATTATTTAGAATAATTTAACCAAAGAAATGGTTATATATGAATAATGTACATTATATTTTGGGACATACAAGCAGACTCTGAACTTTTAATTCTAAAAACTGTCCAGGCTTCCTTTCTTGCTGATAGTATACAGAATGTACAGAAAGTTTTATTCACAGCGATTCTAGCCAGTTTGGTTTTATTATACCATGTATGTTTTCCCAGGGTTTTAGGTTAGAAACTACTAACAAAGAAACATTCCAAGAGTTAGAATTAGACATAAATTATGTGCTACAGAGGTGTCTTCTGTTACCAGAAGTCAGGTCAGAGTCTCTAAAATCACATTAAGTTACTGTTTTGGTGGTTACTGAGTTTCACCCTTGGGAGAATTAAGAGGGCCAACAAGAAGTATAATAAATCTTAATCTGATCCAAACATAATTAGTGACTAAACTTCCCATTAATAATCCCAATTCTGCTAGAAAAATATCTAGAAAATTTATATTTTTACTCCTTTTACACTTTCATATGTAGAGAAGTAGAGAAACACTTCACACATTCCATAAAATTAATTACTATATTTGTCTGTTTAATTAATTTAGAGTCAATGCCTTATTTATGTGCTTGGGGTTTTTCATTTGAGAATGAGAAGGGACCAAGAAAAGGGTGAGACTTTTTCTTAAAAAACACAGGAGCAATTGGCTCTCTATTTTTTAATTTTTATCTATTTTCTCTGTCTCAATCCCCAGCCTCTGAGCCCAACTTGAAGGTGCGGTCCAGGTTAAAACAGAAAGTGGCAGAGAGGAGAAGCAGCCCCTTACTCAGGCGGAAGGATGGAAATGTTGTCACTTCATTCAAGAAGCGAATGTTTGAGGTGACAGGTAATTGAGGATTGGGTAGATGTACACCAACAAATGCTGGTAGTGGAAATGAAAAAAAATTAGTTTAGAATAAACACACCTGCTGCATATTAAAAGTTATTTTAAGGAAAACTATTTCTTGAGAGGAAATTATGTTGAAAACTCACAAGTAGTTCAGTAAACCTTGCTATGCATTCACCGACTGTGTTAAACAGGAGATGAATGGAAAAAACAAAACAAACAAAAAAACCCAGAGCTATGTGTCAATCAAGGCATAACTAGAAAACACTAAAGCTCACCTTATTCTTTTCAGAAGCAAGCAGTCCATTTTGGGAAGGACAACTAGAAGAATATAACTTTTAATGAAATTTGATCAGAAATGAGTAGATTTCTGATCTGCTCTAAGTGTTCTAAGACGAACACTTCCACCCTACTCAGACATAAATGTACAAAATACATCTGGGAAAATTAAACTACATAGAACAGCAAAACCTTGACTTTTCAACAAATTTACAGAACTCATAAATGACTTTATGTGTTTACTAGTGAACTGGGACTTACAGCAGGAGGAAGATATATTGCTTTTTACAAAGGGGAAGAAACTGTCATTTTCACTGCTCTCAAATGGTAGAGTTCTTATTTTTTTAGCTGCCTGGTTAGTAGCAGGGTGAACAAGTTAGGAAATTCAACCTGATGTCTTACGAATGCCCCTAAGTCCCCATGATACCTGGTTTGAAATTAGAGAAGACCTAAAGTATATAAGAATCAAAAAGGCCAAAGTAATAATCCTACTGTTCATTGAGTATCTACTTAGAGCCGTACATTCTACAAGTCTTTTTCTTTGGTTACATCAAGGAAGAAGTAGTAATCTATAACCATTTTCCTGTATTCTTAAGGAAAATTGTTGTGGTACCAGTGTAGGCTGTTGGAATTAGTTCTATAAGATCAAATCTTATCCTTAGTAGGTTCATAAAAATTCCTTATTTTCTATATATCTCTTTTCGCCATGACAGTGTCTAGATTTAGGGAGACATTATGGGGGATTGTGGATGTGGGGGTAGAAAAATGTATTTAGGAATACAATATTAATGCAACATAAAAGTTTGACAAGTTATTTAGGAATGATAAAATTTAGTCTGCTAGTCAGTCCTAAAAGATTGATTTGCTTATCTGAAGAAAAGTATTAGTGATTACAATGGATAAATTTTCCTTAAACGATAAGAAATATAAATGAAATGAATAGTAAGTAAAATTAAATTACTTTCACTTACTGCCGATTTTACAGCAACAAATATAATCGCTAATTCAGACCAGTTGAATTCTAAGTTTAGAATTACAGACTGTTTTCCCCCAAGAAATGTTATTGTATTTAAGTCATTAAAAATCTTAAGTTTTTTTAATAGAAATGTTTGGGAAGGGAGTTGGGTAGTTGGGAAGGGAGTTTGCTTTAATGAATGTAAAAGAATAATAAACCTATAAGCTAACTAATGTAAATGGAGATAGCTTGTTTTTCCAACTAGAAAATCTTGAAGGAAAGGGAAAATTATATATATTGCTATTTTTTTCTGATAATAAAATCTTGCAAAAGATTATAAAATCTTAATATCTAAGATCATATTTACTCATCCTAATGTGCTTTTCTATTTCCTTATTAGTGTCTTTTCTTGATCATAACTTTTTCTACAGTCACTTTTTCTTCCTCAACAAATTGCAGTGAAGTTTAGCTCAATACTTACTGCAGTAATGATTAGTTCTCATTTATAAGGTTTGCCAGAGATTTACTTGAATTTCTTTACATTTAAAATATGGTATTTTTTTTTAAATTTTGTGAAATAATGACTTTCATTTTCAACCCAAAAAATAATGTGTACTAAAAGAGTGGCTTGTGCATTTATTACACACACACTTGTGGTCAGCCAGCTGTGACTTGTGGGTGCTTTGATAGACATTTTTAACTGGTATGCCAGTGTCTCAAGAGGCTCTGAACTACTAGCACAGAGGTGCACTCTTCACCTGCACTCTTTCCCATTTCTCTGCCAACTTTCATCTAATTTTGATAAACCCTGTATGGATCTTAATACCAAATATTTTTAGTATCTAGGCGGACACTATCATGGCATCATAGAAGTTATAAACTGCTGTTGCTATTATTCTCTAAACTTTACATCTTTTCTCTCTTCCCCATTGCATAGACTCAAGTGTAAGCTCTTTTAAATTCCATGCCACCTCTCACCTCCCAGTGGTCGATATGAGAAGCACTTGCCATCTTCCTCCTTTTCAAATTCAAGTGTTCTCAGCCCACTTCATCCCCCCAAAGCCTGATTCTTCTAAAATTCTAAGCATTGACTCATCTTTTCTCCCCTTCCTTTCTCCCCTTCTCCATGGCACCATTTCTTGAACTACTTCTCTTCAACTTCCAGTTCCAATATCACTCTTTCTCTGAGTGCTTTCTCAGTGTTCCCAGAGAATCGGTTGTACCTCCTCCCAGGTACTGTCCAGTATATTAATATGGAATCTTCTGTTGTGGTAGTTGCTGCCTTGAATTTTAGGGCTTAGCACAGCAGTGATTTCTACATAAGGAAATGGTTTACTCTGAATATCACATAAGATAATATGAATAATATAACTTAAAATCAGTGAGACAGATAGTTAAGAAAATTGTTTTTTTAAAACTTGGAAATGAGATAATAATGAGAAATCAATACTTAGTTTTACCAGAAAGACAAGTGTTAGCAGTTTGAGAAAAGTTCCTATAAGAATAAAAAAAGAGATACGTATTTTCTTTGTTAAAATAGGATCAAATAAAAAAAGAGGTAAAGATTTTAAAATATCAAAATATAAGCTACAAATATAGACAGAAAGGTAGTGAGAAGATATACTTAAATATTTTATGATACTCCTAATTTGTTCTGATCCCACAATAAGTAAGTAGTAGCACCAGAATTCTGTCACCAATCTCACATTTTTTCCAATGACATTACACCTCTGTGTAGAGAACATTCATAATAGGAAGTTGAAAGTTGAAAATGATCTAAAGGAGGGCTAGAAAATATTGCCTGGACGTTGGGAGTTCCCATTCATTCTCTGTGGGACAGATGACATGTGAGACATGCTTTGAATTTAGAGGTGGAATTGTGCCTGCAATGAAGTAAGTAAAAGAAAAAGAGGATTAAAAAATTAGCAACAAGGATGAGTTTGGCATTTACAGAGAGTAGAAGACTATGATTTAATTTGACTAAGTACAGAGCACAGAAACGGTAATAGTGGGGCATAACATTAGGCTCCTTTTGGGAGCAAAGGAACATGGTGCAAGTTGTATCTGAATGACCCTCTGGCAAGAGTTTGATGGGCAGCGCCCCTAGCTCAGTGGATGTGGTACTAGACACATAATACCAAGGCTGGTGGATTTGAACCTTGCCAGGGCCTGCTAAAACAACAATGATAGCTGCCAACAACAAAAACATAGCTGGGCATTGAGGTGAGCACCTATAGTTCCAGCCACTTGGGAGACTAACGCAAGAGAATCGCATAAGCCCAAGAGTTTGAGGTTGCTGTGAGTTGTGATGCCACAGCACTCTACCCAGGGTGACAGCTTGAAACTCTATCTCTCAAAAAAAAAAAAAAAAAAGAATTTGAAAGGAAGTTTTGAGGGACTACTATAGCCACTCAGAAATATTCATAAGTTCATGACAGAATAAAGAGGCCTTAAGCACAAACAATTTTAGTCAGATGTAGATGAAAGACAATGTAAAGAACAAATCGGGAGGAACTAGCAACTGATTAGATTTGGGGTAAAAAGGAGAGTGAGGGTAAACCTAAGGGTGGGGATAAAATACAGAGATAAGCAGAAAATGTTTAATATTAGAACATGCACATTGAAATTTGATACACATATAAGCAGAGATTTAAAATGTCTAGCATTCCAGAGAAATTTGGGCTGGAATTTATGAGAGTTAAAGGCAGGAACTGTAAATTTTAGGAGGTTATTCTGCCTATAAATGACATTTGAAGTCAAGATATTGAGTGGCTTTGATAAGAGAATAAAGGAAAGGCCACAAATGTGGGTGTTTGAATTTAGGAATTGTGGAAGGAGAAAAAGTCAGAGTGATGGCAAGGCAAGCACAGAGGGGGAGAATGTTACTGTATAAAGGGTACGGAGGGGGATGTTTCTCAAAAGCCTTTAAATTTGGTAGTATTTGAGAGAATAGTTGTGGTTGATAGTGGATAAACTATAGCTCCAGGGCTTGAAAAAATGAGCAGACACTGTGAAAACACACTACTTCTCAAGAATTACTAGCACACTGTCAGCCTAGAGGGGCAACTCCCATGGAAAAGAAGGGCCTGAAGATTCCAAATAATCAATGGAACAAAATCTTAAAAGGATTTCATGTTAGTGGGTAGGATCACAGGTGGAAGTAAATGTGCTAACATTACAGAGAGGAAGGAAGAGAACACTTTACCTTTGAAATGGGGAAGGAAAATATAGGTAACATAGTCCCGAGGTAGAAAGAAAAGGTGCTGGAGGAAATATCAGAAGTCCTTAGTCTTTGAACATTATGAAGCAAGATTATTTGTGCAGAGTTAGGTTAACAAGCTGTAAAGATGAGGTGACAAGAAAACTTTTGAAATAAATGAACTGTAGAAGGTGATAAGGAATTAACCAGAGTTTGATAATTAGTTTTCCAAGGCTGGAGAAGATGACTGCTCTGGCTATATTTCTAGGAATTGGAAATAGCTACATTTTTGATCAGATGTTGAGGTACATCTGAATTTTATATCTGAAAAGCAAAGAGATGAGTTGAATAAATAATCTGTCTTCTTGTCAACTTTTGCTCAAAGGAATTTCTTTGTTGGTGTTTAAAATTTTTACATGTTAAATTTAGGGAACTTCTCATCTTTTGGAAAAGAAGTTGGGAAGAGTTAAAAATCAGATAGAGGCCATTAGTACAATGCCGAGATTTTACATTTTACTGTATTTCCTCAATTCAGCTTTGACTCATATGCACTATAATAAGGTGTAGCCTTAGTGTATCAAATAAAGAGCAATTTATGGCAGAGCACATAAGCAATTTTTTCAGACATAACAAGAACAGCTCTGGACCTCATGTGTTAACAACCTGTTTTTTTTTTTTTTGAAGTGAGCAAGTTCATTATCTCTATTACTATTATTTTTTAAGATAGCACAAAGAGCAAGTAAGTAAAGATTCTTTTCTTTAATTTTCTTTTGTCATCAAAAGTTTCTATGACCCTCTCTAACCAGGTGCCTTTACTTCTCTAAGTAAAATTCCATAAAAAGTTTTTTTGTTTTTTTTTTTAACAGTCTCTCTCTGTCACCAAGCTGGGGTGCAATGGTGTGACCAAAGCTCATTGTACCCTCAAGCTTCTGGGCTCAAGCAGTCCTCAGCCTTGGCCTCCCAAAGAGCTGGGTTTACAGGTGTGAGCCTTTGTACCCAGCCTATTCCAAAAATTTTTATAGTTCTTTGTGTTTAGTGATAGTGTGCTTGTCATTTACATAGAGGGAATATAATAAAATGTCCAGTGTAGTATGTTCCGTATGGTAATTAAATTTCATCCCTGTGTCTTATATGAATACATTTGTACTTCACAATATTTTTCAGAATCCTCAGTCAGTAGCAGCTCTCCAGGTTCTGGTCCCAGCTCACCAAACAACGGGCCAACTGGAAATGTCACTGAAAATGAGACTTCGGTTTTGCCCCCCACTCCACATGCGGAGGTAAGACCCTTAGTACTTTGGTTCTACATATTATTTCTGAGTTGAAGCTTAATGTCCAAGTGATTTTTATGAATTGTATTTTACTCAATTTCACACATTCTAAACCTATTTAAAAAAATTGGTTTTTATCAACTGATACAAATATTAGAAACTGATAAGGAAAAAAACTGACATTCATCAACTGATATAAATAAACCCATAAAAAATAACTGTCATTTATTAACTGATATAAATAAATGTCAGTTATTTTTATTATTTATAATATGTGGTCTTGAGTAAATTTGATCTTATTTATAAATAAGACAATCAGGGATGTTTTTGATGGCAGTCAGGTTTGAAAAATATTGAAATATAATCCTTAAATAACTCATTCTTAGTCATCCCTTCTTTACCCTGCCCAATAGTTGGATAATTTACTACTCCTTCTGCCTAGTTATTGGTTATTCTGATGGGAATAGAATTTCCTGTAAACCTCTCAGAAGAACAGCAAGGTGAGTTTTATCCATTTGACCTGAAGAGTAATGAAAAATAACCAGAGCACTGTTAGTTAAGGGATACGGGAGCAAACATTTCTTGAGCATCTTCTATATGCATTTTACCTGGTAATGGGCATATAAATATGGACAAAATATGCAATATAAATGACATGTTAAAGGAAATTAGTTTAAAGTAGCACATGATTTATTGTAACCAGTGATATAAGACTAAGAGGAAAATAAATATGGAAGTCAGCAAGAATTTGTATAGTTTCAGCTTCTGTATTAAGCTAAGCAAACACCAGTCTGAAAATACCCACTCATGGAATCAGCAGTTCTTGAAGTCACCATCCATTGACTTAAAGCCTTATTTTTTCCTGTCTGTCATTATAATGCCCTCTTTATTATTACTTGCTGTATTCAGGGAGCACTTAAGTGATAACTCCTCATATGTAACTATGACATCCTCCTTCACTTGTATTTTATAGAATCATGGTGTCTTAGGCAGTAAGGGATAGAAAGGGCAGATCAATGGTGATTCTTGGATCACCATTGTAGTTTTCCTGCTATGTGATTATCCAACCTCTGTTAGAACGTTTACCCTGATGGGAAGCTTGCTTCACTGTCTCCCAAGGAAGTCCAGTAGATTTAAACTCGTTGTCTTGACTGATAGAAATATGTCTATATAGGGCGGCACCTGTGGCTCAAAGGAGTAGGGCACCGGCCCCATATGCTGGAGATGATGGGTTCAAAACTAGCCCTGGCCAAAAAAAAAAAAAAAGCTCTAAAAAAAAAAAAGTCTATATATTATGCCAACATATCTGTCACTGTGCATCTTCACATATGTCTTACACATGGCATACACACACATATGTATATAGCAAATATTTGTAAATTAGAAATCATCAGGCTAAAATACAAGTGAAACCAGAAACTCAGGTTATCCCTTATAAAATGAAGTACTGAAAGTACTAAGGCCAGTGAAGTTAATTTTGCTCTGAGGACATTTGTATACTTGAATTTGAGGTTTGATTTTCAGGGCCTTTCAAAACTCAGGAGATTGAAGATAAAGCTTAGTACTGATCAAGGAGGATAATCTAATAGGAGACCCTCCAAAACACTTAGCTGGATCTAAAGGCCCATATGCTACGTCGGTGAGTTGCTTCTTCCACTCCCAGTATCTTCACATGGAGCAGAACAAAAGGTGGAGTCTCTGCCTGAAAGTTGTAACCATGAGCTAGCCCCATAATTTTAGTCCCCGTAGGTATCTACAAAAACCAAGTTTAAATCCTCTCTAGAGGAATAGATCTTCTTGCTATATTTCTAAAGTTTCTCTCACATAATTTTCCAAGGAACCTGAAAGGAATAGATAGATGTTCTCAACTATGACCACCTTTCAGCTTTTTGAAGAATAGTAACTCACACCTCTATAATAGCTCTAGGTCTTTTGTCTTTTTCTTGTTCTCAATGTCTTGTTGCCCCTCCTTCTCTTTATCTTTTAAAAACATGACAGAAGATGGAAAAAACACTTCTTGTGTACTATTTATGACCAGAAGTATAAATGGGATTGTTGGTCTCCTGGTTGTAGGTGATGTCTTTTGGTTAGTTCAGTTATATCTCAATATTGGCCAGTTCTATTACCCTTTAATCAATTCCCAAGAAAAGAACAACTTAGCCTAAATATTTTTAAAACTTTAGATTTCTATTATATCTCAGTTTAAAGAATGTGATTCTTAGCAGTTGTTGAGAAATCTAAGATCAGTCCCTGGATGGATTTTGTGCCTTCAGAAAATGAAAATGACACACTACATTTACACCCAGCAGCATGTAGAAATGTGCTGTCAATGCAGTAAGTTTCAAAAAAACCACTTATAGCATGGTAGCATTTTATTAAGTTAAGAAATAGCAACATCCTATTTTGTTTGAGAATATGTAATAAAGTATATTTTAAAAAGATGAGCATGATAAACACAAAATTTAGTGTGATGATTATCTTTCAGAAGAGAGGAAGGGGGAGATTTTGGCTTGATAGTTACTAAAGAAGAAGATCCATGGATTCCTTCTCAATATAGATACACATGCATGTGCATATGGTACTCAGTACAACATATCAGAACTACCAAGAAATATACCTTGATGATACTAGAAATAAATGGAAAACATTCAACCCTTATAGCTTATTAAATTAAATTTAATGTTGTATATTGTGTGGTAACTCAATCTTTAAGTTTATACATATATATAAATTTTATATACATAACAATTTATATCAACATATACAGTGGAGAATATAAATTAAAGGAGTTAGTTTTTATTGTTTTAATCTGTTTTATATTCTTACAACCTTAACTGTCACAAATTATCTGTTTAGATGCCAGAGTTTTTGAGCTAATTGTTGAACAAATTCTGTCACTACAAACCATTCTTTCCACCCTCACCATTAAAAAAAGAAAAACAAAACAAAACAGAAGGAGATGTGATTTAATGGGGTTTAAAAGGGTAGAGATATTTCTTCAGGTCAGTGACGGGACATTCACCTCCAGAGCTGAAAAGACTAGTTCAAAAGCAAGCAGTGACTTACATCATAATGAATTAATTGTGTGCCTGAACTATGATCCAAAAGGCCAGGTGGGTAGACCTTTATGCACTGATGGGTAGCCTCTCTGTGGCCCAGAACAAAAAATGCAACCCTGATGGCTAACATGTGGTTTTCTGCTGTATTGCATTTACAGAGCTCTCTAGCGTAATTCATTCTGGTTAGGTGAGGAGACAGTGGAATTCAGACCGACACCATCAGCAAATTAATGCCCTTGCTTTGTAACACTAAATGCTTCTGTCTAAACTGGGGAAAAGAGAGAAAAATATATATTCTTTTGATTGACTATTATTTAGAATATAGTGTGACTATTACAGATGTCTTCTAAGATTAATAACAGTGTGTGATTTCATAGCAACAAATATTTTGGGAGTATGAATTATTTACATCATCACACTCTCAAAAACTTAGTTTCATATTTCACCATTTATAAAATAGGCTTATTCTATCATTTTTGCTCATGCAATACAGGTGAGTTTTCATTTTAAAATGGTATCCCGGTATATATTTGTATAAATTCCTTGTTTTATGACCTGAAAGTCGAAAAGCATGTCACCCAATTCTTTTAGAGCCCAGGTAAATGAACGGGATTCTTTTCTTTTGCTGCTTAGAAAATAGGAAAGCATGGATGTATCTAAAGATCTTGAGCCCTAGACGAAAACAAAATTTTCTGTCTTGTAACTCATGTGTCCTGCCTAATTTAGATAAAGAGAAGACAGAAGTAGAAGAATTTACTCATAAGTCTCTTCTCAGGAAATAGCACACTGTAGTGGAACGTATGGGCGTTCCATTCAAAAGACTCAGCATGAACCTGGCTCCAAAACCAACGACTTTGTCATCGTTGGTCAAGTTGCCAAACTTCCCTAGACCCTCAGATTCCCGATCTAGTAGAAGGTAGTTCTGTAACACCGATGCCAATACCTCTGATGTCAGGAATCAGTGTTTGGAAGGCACATGGTAAATTGTAAAGTTCAGAGTAAGTTCATTTTTTGTTGTTATTGTCGATTGCTGACTCCTGGTAGGGAAAACTCATTAGCATGTTTGTCTTCAAGCCAGCAACTCTCATGTGAGAGTGAGTCTCCATCTGCTCTGACCACTTCTGTTCCATTCCCTCTATTTCTTGCATATGCTCAGTCCCAGAACTCAGATTGTTGGAACTACTTGCTTTACTCATTTGTAAACTTGGTTGGGGAGCTGAAACCTCCAGGGTTTCTATTTCCAACTTCAGTCAAAGATGTCTTTACCTATCTAATTACTTTATTGTTAATAACTTTAGTCAAAGATGTCTTTACCTATCTAGTTACTTTATTGTTAATACTGTGGGCCTGTGGGTTCCAATATGTTTCCATGGGTATCAATACCATTACTTTAGATTCAGTAGATTTATTTGATAGCTTATTTTAGCAGTAGCCAAGCTGCTGGTTTATTTCTAGTTGAACATTAGTGGCTGTCTCTGCTAGGTTATATTTTAAATAATTTTTTCCAGCAGATATAAATGATTTTAAAAAGGATTCTAATAATAAGGTTAAGTGTTCTAAAATCATCTGAAATGTCACTTGTTTTGCTGCAGTCTCACATGACTCATCTGCCTATTGTTTCATAACAGTTGTTGTGACATTTGCTTTAAATGTTATCCTCCCCTCTGAGTGGGTGGAGAGCCAGGGTTTTCGATGGCAGCAAATAAAACACTTTTCCCCCCCTCAGGGAAAGGACGTTGCTATGACAAAAAAAAATCATTTACTGGGAATAACATGAGTCAATATTGTAAAGCAAGATCTTTAACAAAACATCTATGCCTTTTAAATGCTAAGCAAATTCTGTCAAATGTTTTTTTTTTTTTTGTTTGTTTTGTTGTCTCCTAACTATTTTATAGTAATAGCATGATGGGTGTCCAGTAAGAATGTAAAGTAAGAAACTTCTATTGCCTAAACAACTTTCTATTTTAATTACATGGAGATTTTAATTTTCTATCAGCTATCTGAAAGAGTGTAGAAAAAATTACAATCTTGAAAAATACTATGAGAGCTATAAGTAAACATCAAATAATTGAGTTTTTTTGTTGTTGTTTGTTGTTGTTGTTTTTTCTTTTCACATGGCTCTCTTTTTTTTAGATAGTCTGGATTTGGGGATTTGGAACCTTTTAAAGACAAAATCTATTGAACCTTATGACCGTGTCTTCCTGGATGCCATTCAGATAGACACAGACATTACATGATAGAGCTAGTCAGGGGGGCTTCAGTCTAAGCTGAAGGATGTGAGTCCAGGGAAGGTAGGTTGCTGCCCAGAGTCACAAGCCAGAAAGGAGGAGCCCTCAAATGTCAGATACTTGGACCAAATCTCTTTTCACTAGTTCAGACTGCTTTTCATCAAAACTCTGTATTTTTTTTCCTTTTTCTGATTCTTATGTATATTGAGATAATTTTAAATGTACAATAAACTGAAAACTCTACATTTGCTTTTCCTATGAGCTGCTTAAACAGTAGGCAATTATTCCCATGACTAGTATTCTGTCAAGTACCACCAGTTCACGACTTTGTCTTCTTAATAGTGAGAAAGGTATTCATTTATTTTTTTCCTTCCCTTACTCTCTCCCCTATTTTTCTTTCTTCTTTTTTCCATATTACTTTACCCACTTCTATTTTCCTTGCCTCCCTACGCAGTCATTCTCTTCTGTGTTTTTGTCTTTATCAGGGTTTCTCAACCTTCCTAATGCCGCAACCCTTTAATACAGTTCCTCATGTTGTGGTGTCACCCCCAACCATAAAACTGTTATCATTGCTACTTCATAACTGTAATTTTGCTACTGTTTTGAGTCGTAATGTAAATATCTGATATGCAGGATGTATTTAGGTGACCCCTGTGAAAGGGTCGTTCGACCCCCAAAGGGGTCATGACCCACAAGCTTGAGAACTGCTGGTCTATATGGATTCTTACATCATATATACATAATATATTATGTATATATGTATTTATATTTATTTTATATATATATATATATATATATCTTTGTGCCCATGAATTTTAGTGGATATAAATAAATATTAGTCTCACTCTATTTATTTTATCACTAAGCACATGTATTAGGATCCATTCATGTCTTTGTGAATCCAGAAATCTAATGGTTTGCTTTTAATTACCATAAAAATTCATCTTGGGTGCTTCTCTATTTTACGTACCTGTTTCCCAGATAGATGTCCTGGTGGCCTCCAGTCCCTACCCATCACCAGAAAGAGCTTCAGTATGTACCCATGAACATCACCCTACAGCTTAGTGACAGAATTTTTTACTGTTATAATTCCTAGCAGGGGAAATCACTGGGTCATGGCATAATAGTATTCTGTGCATGTCTGTAGTCCCACCAGCAATATGTGAGCATTTTTACCTTTCTAAATTGCCATAACATTTGACGTTGTCAATTTTTTTCTAATTTTTTATAATGTCCACTTTGGAAGAGATTCTGAATTTTTTAGTTGAAACCAGTAGCTTCTTAATTTTAATGTCTACAAAAGTAGCTCTGTTGAAAAACATAACATTTTTCAGTCTTTGTGCATTTTATTCAGCTAAATTGCAAAATCTTATCTATAAGATATCATTTTCATTGATATTATAGTGAGAAAAGAAATTAAATGAAAATTGGAGTTGTGTACACTGGCTCACAGTGATAATCCCAGCGACTTGGGAGTTTGAGGGACGAGGATCACTTGAGCTCAGGGCTACAGTGAGCTGTTATTGTGCTACTGCGTTCTAGCCTGGAGTTAAGAGTTAAAAAGCCATCTCTGAGAAAAATAACAATACAATGCATGACCACACCCAAGTTACTAGTCCAATTCATATGCCCTGGTGAATGCTATTAATAGTTATCTATCAATTCTATCTATACCATCAAAGCATTTTAACCCTACTCTAATTATAGTAATTATCAAGGTCATTAGATTTAGTTCCCTACTTTTCTGTGCATCTGACTAGTATCTCAATTTGTGTGGTATAGGACATCTCTGTACATCTCTCATCTAACACTATTAATCTGACATAGAGGATTTACTCATTGTTTTTTGATTTTCTCATTGATTTTTCTCATTGACAGCTAAGTAATAGCTATTAATTCATTTAATATTTGCATTTTACTAACCACAATAAAATTTTCTGGTTTTAAAATTTTTTTCAGATTAAAACCATCTTTCCCATGTTCTAAGCTGTGAAATATTGGTGTAATAGAAAAACACTGATTTCAGGGCTGGATTGGTTTTAAAACTGCTCACTGGAAAAATCCTGGCTTTGTCTGAAAATACTTGTGAGCTCTCCATAATTCTAAGGTGGAGTGGCTTCCCAGCCTGGCGGGAATCCTGGTCAGGACCCTTCATCTTTTGGGGAGATGTTTCCTCCTGAAACCTGTCAGTCTGGGTTTCAGTTGTGTTTGCACGCAGTTCTCAATGAAGGATGCCGCAATAGGGTTAAGAAGAGACATTAACCTGAACAGATAGACTGCTTGTCGCAAAAAGTCATATTTAAAGAAGGTACTTTGTAGAAAATGGTTTATCTGTAATCAAAGGAGATAAGCTAAGCAATGACTAAGTCCTTGAAATTTCTGTGATATGATATTATGCCCATTAGTGTCCACAGGAAGAACCATTCTACTCAGTGGACATGGGGGACACAGAACCTTCCTTGGTGCTACAGGAATTGTCTCCATAACTTGAACATTTCCTTGTCTACAGAGTCATGAGGGCTCCCAGTTGCACTACTTCCTTCCATTCTATGCTTTCTTTTCTCCTCTGAGCTGCAACTGTTCTCTGTACTTGTTTAGGGTTCTCCTGTGTCCCAGCAGTGCCTGCAGAATGATGTGTACGTTCTGTAGCAAACACCTGAGAACAAATCCCTTCACCTTGGTTAATTTAAAAGTTTCATTCTTGACCCGTGGGAAACCATAATGGTAGCTTTTGAGAACCCCTGTAAAAAATGTATTAAGCTCCAGAAACTGCATGGCACGGGGCTTGGGACAAAGTAGGTGCTGGAAATCAATGCATTTCTGTAGAATAAGGAGCTGCTTAATTTGTAGATGAAACTGTAGGGGTCTGCAATGCCCGAGTAAGAATATTCCCAAATTCCTTCACTTTAGTCAAAGCCAGTGTGATAAGTCAGCATGCTGCCGCCATTATAACATCTGAGAAGAAATCTCTCTCTCATTTTAGTGTAAGTCTGCTTCCTGTGATGAGGTGGGAGGATATCACAGAAATTCTCTCTGAGAAACAGAGATAAACTCTTTTGTGAGGTCTGTGGTATTTTGGGATGTCATTCTCACAGTACATATCAAATCTCAGAGCTGTAGGAAGCAGATAGAACCTTACATAATTATACATTATTTAAAGTGTTTATTTTTCCACATTTTCTCTTTTATGAATATAGATAAGTGGATAGAATATCCTTTTGTTTAAAGTTGCTATTTCCTTGCAAAAAGCTAATGTATTGCTTCCTTATACATTCTTTTTGTTCTTATTCAGGTATATATTCTATAATTAAAATTTATGTTAACAGCTTACTTGTATAAGCAAAAGAGCAGTTTGCCTTTTTATTTTGATCAAATATGCAACTATGGCTAATAGCTCCCAAAATAAAATTGCAGTCTCATGCATTATAATTTTAAAATCTTTTCTAACCATCTTCATCCTGTGGTGTTTTAGATAACTTTTAATTTTGTACAGGATTGTATATAAAGTCACCATAGTGCTATTGGTTGCAGTATATCTCTTAATTTTCTTGCACAAATATCTGGCATGCTCTTTTAAGAACAAACAAAATCTGAGTTAGGTTGGAGTTCCAAGTTGCAATGAGAAAACACTACATTTAACCTCTGCTCTTTTCATGTTAAGACAAGGACTCATCTCCAAACAGACGTATGATTGAGATGATGTTTAGGAATAACATCCTGTGTTTTGGTGGCGCATCATTCTTCAGTGACATTCTGAGGTTGCATTGTATTAGCACATGACATTTTCCTCAGTTAATTGATATCCCAGGTTTGTCCAGGGGAAAATCTACAGCTCCCCCAAACATGCTTGACAAGTTATTATATTTACTTTAGTCAAAGCCCGTGTGTGCAATATCCCTCCTGGAGGTGGTCTATTATTGGAGTCCCATATGCTTTTTGTTTGGGAAGAAAGCAGTCACTGTGTCATACTGTTACATGGAGTATTCTTTTTCAGGGATGTTGTTCCCTTGGGAACCATATCAGGCCAGAGTTCTCTAGTCTAATAAGACCTTTGTAACTCTTATTGTATAAAAGTTCTTGGAGGGAAGCAAGAGTTAAACAGAAAATGTAATTCTAGCAACCATATTAGGCCACATGTGAGAAAACATGACTCTTAGTAATGGATTAAAAAACAGTATTTGTTGTAAAAAGCACTGCAGTGCCAAAATGTTCAGGTTATTTCAGTGTAAATGAAGGCTATTATGGCATAGGGAACTCATAACATTTTAACATTTACTTTAGTTTCTGAATAAGAATGATCTAAGAATACACCATATAGTGTTGTCTATTCATAAATTTTTATATTAAAAAAGATGTGATTACTATGGAAGCCCAATATGGTAATATGTAATCTAAGATTTTCTTGTGTGGATTTTCCTATCAGTAAAATGGCATTAAATGAAGATCAAATGAAGATAATGTCTATGGCAGTATTATATACATTTTTTAATCAATATTACAATAGAAGCATATATACTAATCTGAACTACTCAGTTTGATTGTTGTACTTTACTATTCAATGACAGACATGCTAATTATATTCCATAAAGCCAGAATTTTATAAATGAAGATAGGAATCCTTCAGATTTTATAACTGTGTCTGAGGAAGAAAATTTGTATTGAATTTTTACATTATAACTCTTGGATACAGAAGTCATAAAATAAACACTTAAATCTTTTGTAAAGTTATGATAAAATAGCTGAAATGTGAGTGTTTTATAGTAAAATTGGTAATTTCAGGCTCTGTTTTTTTTTTTTTTTTTAACAGCAAATAGTTTCACAGCAACGCATTCTAATTCATGAAGATTCCATGAACCTGCTAAGTCTTTATACCTCTCCTTCTTTGCCCAACATTACCTTGGGGCTTCCAGCAGTGTCATCCCAGCTCAATGTAAGTCATTGCGCAGCGTCAGCCTAAACCAGTCCATGCGATATTTTCACAGGGAGCACCCTTTCATTTCTTATGTATTTAAACTTGAGGAAAACATCATAGAATCCGCTATTCCTTTCCTGTTTGCTATTTTATGCATTGTTCAAAGATGTTCAGTTTAATTTCAAATCATAGAATTATATTGGTTCACATAATCATACATAAAAATAATAACTATCATTTGTATAATGACATAGCTTTAAAAAGAAAGCCCTCTCCAAATATATTATTTTAGTAGTTCCACACATCTGTCCCGTGAAACAGATTACAGCCCACATTTTTACAGAAGCAGCAGTGGAGACTTGGAGAATTTAAAAGCCCCAAATCACAGTGCCAGTAAGTAGCAGACCTGGAACAAAACCCCTGGCAGGGCCGAGAGGTGCAGCTTCTGAAACACAGCAGCGTGTGTTTGTAGAGCTCGTTTCGTGAATCACTTTAAGAATTTAAGTTACCAACTCTGTGGTATTGAAGAATACATGTCTAGAAAAGCTCTCTAAGAACAATTTTAGAGTATTCCCAAAAGATTTAAAGTGAATCAATTAGTTTAAAAGTCCGGACAACCAGAATTGTCTATTTTAGAGGTAATTGTCATTAGCAGAAGATAGCAGTAATTATTATATTCATATTTCCTAAAATAATATCAGCTTTAGTTGTTGTAAAAGATTTGTGAGTTTTACCCAGAATAATTCATCTATGAAATGGTAGTAGAAAATTGTATCTGTTCAAAGGTCATGTGACACATTAGGTTTAAAGAGAAACTTATTCTAACTTCTGTCCCCAATTTGGCCAATAATTAATATCAAGCCTTTTGCTGAGTCTAGTGTGTCAAATTTCATGTATGTTCAACACATACTATAAAATCAATCAAAGGTATTTTATTGTGTCTCCTATCTTATTATATCTGGTGTTTTTAATTGAGTGTTATTTCATGTGATCCTGGGATCTTAGACCAGTGAGGAGAAAGAAAGCAAAACTTGAATGCTGTTTTATATCAAGGGATTGAAAAAGAAAGGCTTGAAAATCCTAAATTCAGCTATGTCCTTGAAAATCCACATGAAGCATTTGTAAATAATTGGTTCTAGTGAATTAATAAAAAAGGGGTTAGAAATGAAACTGGAAATGAGTATTAATGAATATTATTTTAAATTATTACATATAAAAATTTATTTTTTCTTCTATTCTTATTTTTCTTGTCTCTTCTAATGATAAGTAAATACTAACCTAAAAACTTTTTATGACACATAAATAGGCATTTTATTTCCACTACTTTTTGCATGTTTTAAGCCACTCTTCCATGTTAACTCACACATGCATCACTTTTAATGTGGTCAGAGAAAATTTTTTCCCAGAGGACCACGTACGAAAGCCAGACCATTTAATATTTCTATGGTAATACAATTTGGTACCATTGGATGAATAAGCCAATGTGGTTTGGATTAACGTTTCATTTTTTTTTTTTTTTTTTGCTTCCATTTTAGTGTGGATGAGGCCATCACAATTAATTTTTCAAGTCTAGCATTGCTTTGGCAAAGGGATCTCTAATATTCCATTTCCCCACTGACTACTAGGAAATTTTAAGGAAAAGAAGCCAGCACAAAGAATCACTTCTCGATTAAATATTACATTGACTTGCTCTGTGACTCAGACAAACCATTTACCTCTTTGTCCTTCAATTTCTCCATCGCTGAAAATTGCTTTGCTTCCCTGGTGCACAGCAATTTTGAGAGATGAAACGTGAATTTTGAAAAGAAACATGCCACGTAATTTTGAGGTATTAGACTCCTGCTTTTAATACCAAAATGACTACCATTCATTAAATTATTTGAATAGGATAATTCATTATTGCTATTGATGATATAATTATTATTGCCTTATTACTGTGTTATCTTACCTTTCAAGTTCTTAATAGCATTTTTACTTGATATCTTATTTCACTTGTAGTTTATTGTATAAAATATCTGGAGTGTCATTTTTAATATTTAGAGATTTGAAGATCTGTTATGAATTAATATAAAATATAGGTTTAAATCAAATTCCTACATATTTTATCCCTCCTTTCATTGAGTTATTTTTTAAATTTTATATTAAAAATTAAACATTGGACGCTTCCAGCTCTGTGAACTTATTAAAGGACATGTAGAGAAAGGATGAATTGTTCCTTTGGTTTGCAACTCCAGACTTACAGACCTTTTTATCACCAGCTTCTTAATCCTTAGGATATAGTCTTTAATCTAACAATTTGGATAAGCTTTACCTTTCCAATATACCTTTTACTTAAGAAGTATATTTTAAAATATTTTAGAAATAAACTTTCACTTACTAAGCCTAAAATTAGCATCATTTTTTGTTTTTAATTTAAATATTAAAGTTGTGTGTTCTCATGGTTTACAACATGATGTGTTGATATGTGTATACCTTGTGGAATGATGTAAGCTAAATATACATTATCATGATAGTATATACATTATCTCATATGCATTATCTCGTGTATTTTTTGTGGTGAGAAAACTTTAAGTATACTCTTAGCACTTTTCACATATACAGTGTATTGTTATTAACTATACTCATCATGATGTACAATAGATCCTTTGATTCATTCTTTTTTTCTAAATAAAATTTTATATCTAACACCACTTCTAATATTTAAAAAATAATTTTAAATAATATTTAAAAAATAATTTTTAGACAGTACAGTGATCCTTAATACTAAATTGCCTCAGTCCTTCAACCCTATTTTTGTTTTTCCTTTGTTAATTCACTTAGTCGAAAAGACACACTGTTATCCATTTAGCCGATTCAGCCATTGGGTAAGATGGGGTTTGTGTTTTGGGAAATTATGGCTTAAGAAACTCATCTAATGACATAGGGACCTAATGACTCACATGGATGAAAGAAGATTAATATTTTTTGTTATTTCTTGAAGCAGACTTCAAATTCACTCAAAGAAAAGCAGAAGTGTGAAACACAGATGCTCAGGCAAGGCGTTTCTCTACCTGGGCAGTACGGGGGCAGCATCCCAGCATCGTCAAGCCATCCTCATGTTGCTTTAGAGGGAAAACCCAACAGCAGCCACCAGGCTCTCCTGCAGCATTTATTATTGAAAGAACAAATGCGACAGCAGAAGCTTCTTGTAGCTGGTAATTAATAATGGGACAATTTGCAAGTCATTTAAAGGCTTTTATTGTCAGTGATCCAGTGTAATGTCTCTTTTACTCAAGACTAATAAATTTAAAGATTTATAGTGCAATGCAGGGTTTTCCTGACACCTGGTACTGTGGGAAAGGCTATTAGCTATATTTATTCCTCCAGCTCTATTGGGGGGGGAGGGAGCTTGCCTCAATTAACTTTTATTCATACCAGATTAGACTGTGGTGAGTCACACTGTCAGACTTGTTGATGTCCAGTGCTTTGGCACGTCAGCCTTCCCTCACCCAAGCCTAGCCTTCTTTTCTGCTAGCATGGTAATATAACTACTTTTCATATAGTTTATCCCATATGTCTATTTTCTTTGGTTTCTTGCCTTTTCTTAGAATTAGGAGTGTGCTTGTGTCTTTGGCATGTATGTGTTACACACATACACATGCACATACATCACATATCTATTATTTTTTTAGGTGGAGTCTCCTTACATCCTCAATCTCCATTGGCAGCAAAGGAGAGAATTTCACCGGGCATTAGAGGTACCCATAAGTTGCCCCGTCACAGACCCCTGAATAGAACACAATCTGCACCTTTGCCTCAGAGCACATTGGCTCAGCTGGTCATTCAGCAGCAACACCAGCAATTCTTGGAGAAGCAGAAGCAATACCAGCAACAGATCCACATGAACAAAGTAAGCCCACAACCCAAGTCAAATCGTCATCACTGATTTGGAAATTGGGGAATCTCTTCATTGATACAGGTCTATAAGAGAATGTCAGTATGAGCCAGAGCAAAAATATTATGATCCTAGGGTTGCTCTCTGGGCTCACAGACACCATCCCCCTATCAGTGTCTTTACTGATACGTAACTCATGACGTAACTCATGACGTTAGCAAGTTGTTTGTAACAAAGAAGAGGTTACAGATTAGCAAGGTCTTTTGTGATTGACTACCTATCTTAATACTCAAGCACACATAGGCACCTATGTATAGAGTCTTGTTTTTTAGTATTACAGAAAAATTTTGAGGCAGAGTTGGATGCAGTGGGTTGACATGTCAAAAAGCTTATATATTATCTATGTTACATTTAATTTTTAGTTTTTTCATTTCAAAAAGTGTTTGAAGCCGTTTCTGAGAAACTTATGATAATTTTTTTCTGGCAGTCTTACTGTGGCTGAAACGGACAGCAAATGTCTGTATCATACCACATCCTTAGGAGCTCTCCTACTGAGACAACCACAAAGAAACAGTGATTTCAGTATAATGATATCAGATGGGCCAGGAAAGCATTTTCTATGAATTTGTAAGCAAAATGATATTAAAGAATTTGTGTGTAGTTTTGCCATTGCTCTCTGCCATGGTAGGTTACAAAAGCATACTCTTTTCATTCTTGGAAAACTGCTGAAAAATATTAAAGACCTATGTATTAAGTTTTTATACCCTCTCCTGTGTATTAAGTTTTTATACCCTGTCACTTACAATTATGTTAAAGAGGCAGAAGAGGAATCCTATTGCAAAATGATGTGCTGTTCACTGATAAACAGATAGGTAAAGCTTGACTTAGTAATCAAATACTTTGTTATATTGTGATATGAGAACAAACAAACAAAACCCAAAATAAACGCTAATCTTTCTAAGGACAAGAGGGAGGCTCATCAGCATGTAATAGCCGTGTTGTTAGTGTTGCTGGAGTTGTTCAGCAACACTTCTCTTGACCTCCATTTTAACAAAGTAGAGCCAGGCTCCAACTCTGTCCTATGCTGGTCTCAGAGATGACTTGTGTATGGGTAGGATGAGAATATTGGAGGCAGAATGACTGACAGTGACAACTGTCTTTCTGACCTTCTTTCACTGTGCATTGAGGACACTTTCTGTATCATTAAATGAATCCTATAGTATTTATCAAAAAGTATCACATTATTTTGTATCAAGTTATTTTGTATGAGATGAGTCTTATCAGGGAGAATCAATTTCCTTCTCCAACTAATGGAATAATACTCACTGACTTCGATGTGACTCTGCATGTGCTTGCTGTGTTATGGTAAATGAGGCTGGTTTGTTTCTTTTGTGGTCTATCACCACAACTTAAAACCACTAGTTATTCCTGAAAAATTGTCAGTGTCCAGTATGTGAAATTTATTTGAGAGGGAAGATTAGGAGTCCTACTTTCTGCCTCATAATATTTTGATCTGGAAAATCATATATATATATGATTCTATAAATATATATATATATATACTATGTGTAGAATGTATATATATTCTATTACATGTATATGTGTATGTATTCTACGATGGGTACATTAGATGAATTTATCCTTTTGAAATCATGTTCTACCAATGATTTTGATGAATACCTTTAAGAATATTTTGGAATACAGTTTTTATGACCTAGAGTTGCCATATGTTATGCTAATGATCAAAATCTTACTCTTTTAGTATCATGCTAGAGATTTTGACAGGCAGATTCTAACCCCAGTCACATGGATAAAACTAAGATGAAAAGCAAGCATTTGTATTTTAGCCATGAGAATACCAAATCTTATCAGAGACCTTTTCCCATGTGGAGCTGATTCCTTGGAATCTGTTAAGAATTCTTCCCAAAATTAGAACCAAACCTATACATTGGGGTACATGTTTGTACAGTGGTTTGATTATTAAATCTTGTCTTAATTAGGCAAAATGAAGACCAGAAAACTTCAAAGTACAAAGCTGATCTTTATATGTTAACCTCTCTCAGCTTGGGTGTTTAGATTACTCAAGCAGGTCGCCAGTTGGCTTTTCTCCAAGTATGTATTCCATATGTTTAATCAAGTTGGCATACGCACATTGGGTATTCTGCAGATTTTGAAAATATTTTACCTGCCCTCAGTTGTCTAAGGGAACAGAGAAGAATCTTATTAAAAAAAAATTGAACCTGTGTCTTATTCTGAAGTATTCACAAAATGACTATGAAGAAGAGAATGGCTACTGTTCACCTTTCCAGATAAGGTGATGAAGACATTTCTTTCACACTGGGGTCAGGGCCATAACTTAGATGTCAAAAGCTCATAACTTTCTGTATTATGCTAGTCTATTTATACATGCACTATTTAACTCTTTAGGATGCCCATTACTAAAAAGTAACTACAGAAAATTTGTGTCATTTTTCCCCATTACCATAGACGAAACTTGCAATTGATTCCATTCAAATTGGAGCCAAACAGTTGACATCATTAAAACGGGGTACTTACTCTTGAGATACTCACAGCAAGAAATGAAGGTACACATGAAGAGGTAGATGTGCAAATGACATATTTTAAAATGTCTTTTCCTTTCATTCTCTCAACTTTTTTAGAGCTCTTTTTTGAGGAATTTAGGGAAGAAAAAAAGGAATGGAACGAAGAAAATAGTGGAAGGTTTATCTCTAAATGTAAATGAGATTAAATATGGTGTGAAATTTCTGGTGTGAAATTTTTAATGATATGTTTGACTTGCTAATAATCTGTAGAAGAATTAGAAGCAAACCTATACAATAAGGAACTTAGCTGATATAATGATTGACATTGAATTTTCAAGAATTTCTCATAGATTGTTCTTATTTTAATGTATATACAGGGTGGACATAAAGTTCATGTGTGATTTTAAATAGTCTAACATAGTAAATTGCACACGAAAATTATGTCCACACTGTGTAAAATGGTCATTCATGTTCAGTTTAACTATGCAATGGAACTGTTATTAACATACCACATACTTTACCTACCTGTTGCTTGACACTTCAGTGACAGTTACAGTTACATGTCATATTTGTATGGCCTAAGATTACTTACCTTATATGTTGTTAAGTTTCAGGGGCTTGACAGAAATATCCCTGGAATGTGCCTATATAGTGTTTTTATAATTTTATCTGCTGGTATGACATGGCAGCACTGCAGAGGAAACCCTGTCAGAATGATTATCTTTGCTTATGAGTTTGAATATTCCATATTTCATGGAGAGTGTTTCTAAAAGTTTAATCATAAGAAAATCACAAAACAAATGATCATTTGTTCTTTTGTTTTATGAGAAATTAAAAAATTAGAAATATATTAAACAACTTATATTGTTAATAGGTGGTTATTTTGTGCATTGTTCACTTTCATTTTTGTAAGTCTTTTCAAAAAATCGAGTTTCTTCATGGTAGCAACAAACTAAAACTGTTGCTTTTGCCAATATAGTTTTTCATGTTAGAGAAAAAAAGATTCTAAAATAGAATTTTACACCAAATGAAAAATAGCAAACAAAAAATGCTAGTATATCGGTGTTTTTTTCTCCTGAGCCCATTTCAAATTTAAATATTACCACAGGGTTTTTATTTTCTGATAAAATTTAAAAAAAAATGCATGATTAAAACAAGACACCACAGTTACTAAGACATAGTGATAGTTATAGACACAGGATAGACACAGTAGATAGTTCTAAAAGATAAAAGGGTAAATCTCTGGTCACATCATTGTTTGAATGATACACAGAAAATTTTCAAAGTATTTTCAGGAATTTTTATTATGAGATAATTTAAAATAGATCTTGGCCAGCCCCCATCCCTATGACAGCATTATTTTTTGAATTATTTCTCTGTTACAGAATTAATAAAATAGCCTGATTAATGCCTAATAGTTCCTATTTTAACTAGAATTTTAATAGCTTTTATAATATCTGTATTTGTCATCTTCATTCTATGAGACCTGTAAGAGCAGAAATTGTAAGAAAATTCTTACTTTGTTTAGTGTACATATTTAAGTAAAATATTAATCTTTGCAAGTATCCATTCAATAAATCATTGAATTCTTATTTTGCTAAGACACTGTTTTAGGCACAAAGAAAACAACATTCAGTTGGAGCTTAGTGTGGGGAGCAGGAGAGTTAACTGGTCTAGCAAGCAGTAATAAAATGTGTTAAGTATTAGGATAGGGAAGAGCAGGAAGGAAATTAATTTAGTTAAGGAAATAAAACTTGAATTTAGTTACTGAGTTATCTCTTCCCTCTCTCCCTTCCTTTCTTCCTTTCTTCCTTCCTCTTTTTCTCTTTCTTTCTCTTTCTTTTCTTCCTTTTCTTCCTTTGTAATACGCTGTGTGATAAATACATTATACATTCCCATGACTGGATATCAGCCAATATTTAAAAAAACCCATGTAAATTGTAAGATGATATGTACATCAAGGTTAAGCCCACATATAAGTGATTATTACATATTGATTACTATGATACTTAGGCATTTAGATGTGCGCACTATTTTATCATAATAAAAACATATCTGACAAGACCAGTAAATGGGAGACAAAGCAGACATCCTGTGCTGTCCTTATTAAAAGAGGTACATATTATGTTCTAACAAGCAAGGCATGAATATAATTATGCTCAAATGCTGAATTCAATCTCAGCAAATGGGGAGCTTTCATTAGTTTCATTGAAAGAAAATTTGACCCTTTGAGTAGTGTCTGTTTTATTTACCTTTTTAACAATTTTTTGTAACATTAAATGTTATATTCTCCATAATCCCTCATTATTCATATCCATTCTTTGTCTCCAACTGTATATTAACCCAGGAGAGTATAGTCTTTCATGCCTTTGGTCACATACAAACAGCGTGTATAAGTGTACTTGGGTGTTAATATTTTTCCTTATAAGTGTTCCTAAAGGCAGTTTTAATATAGAACTGTTTTGAGTGCTATCAAAAAACGTATACATTTTCCTAAGGAGATTAATTTGAGGAACAACAATTCTTTAGGTATATATATTACAGAATGTTTACACTCTTTGAAGTCATACTTCATATTCTCAAATAAGAGTACACTTTCGATTAGTTTTATTCTAATAAGTATAATTATATCCATGGCTTTTTACAGGCAGATTAACATTTTAAATATAACCAGATAAGCACCTTTACCAATCTGAACTTTGCTGCACCTGTTCCTACTAAGTATACCAGGGTGCCCCTTCCTCCCCTTCCCTGCAGCTTTTCAGAGGTACCTGAGGATTAGGTCTTTTGTAATACCACATCTCTTATATGAAAGATTTACTATGAGCTAGACACTTTGCCAAAATTCTTATGTATATTATCCTTTCAACCTTATCAACTCATTTTTTTTTAAATTTGAAGTATGTTAATTTTACAAGGCTTAGTAGGTAGAACAAGGTGACAGAGTCAGTACAGAGCTGGAATTCCAAAACAGGTTTTATGGGACAAAAGCCTGTCCTTACCCACCTACATTTATGATTTCAGTCTTGTTTTTATCATGAAGTAGATATACAGTTTTCCTCATTTTAGTTTGCCCAAAGTAGGAAATTCACAATTAAAAACAAGGCAAACAAATAAGCACACACAAAAATATCACCTAATTTTTCTTTTGTATTGGTTTGGATTTGCCAGGATAAAAGAAATCCCTTTTCCCAGCTGTGCTTCCCAACTTTCCATGCTTTGCCCTGCTTCCACTTACTCACTTGGCAGCCTCTGCACATGGACTTGACGTTGGGGCATTCAGAGCTTTCCATGGTGCTGTGGGGATGCAGCACTGAGCCCCACGGGCCACATTTCATTCCTTCCCCGCATGTTGTTACTTTACATTGCCACTTTTTTAGATTGAACAAACATCTCACAGGGGTTCTGAGCAGGCCTGAAGCTGGAAGTGTATTGACTTCATCAGGTTCAACTGAAATGCAAATGTTGGCATCTCATCTATGGGTGGTTGGAAAAATGCTTTGTTTTAAGTTTTGAAAAATGGATGAGTAGAAACTTGAACTGGGCTTTCATTTGGGAAAGTAGGCATTACTGTTGTCAAGTTTAATTTCTCTCCATCCATTTGACAGCTTGTTTTCATGCAGAGTCTTTTAATCAAAAATTTAGGATTACATTTTGCCCATTATGTGGATAATATGTCCCAAAACTTCAGCAAGCATTGAAAGGCAGTCTTAATTTTATAACAGTAAAAAGCCTCCTAGATTATTTATCTATCTATAGAAGTTTATAAAAGAAACTTTGATGTTACTCTTAAATAGATGCTATTTCAACATGATTAGCCCAATGTAAATAGATCTTGTAGGTATATCATGAGCTTCTAAAGGTCCAATTATACAATACCATCTTACATCATCACAAAGAATTCATATGGAAGTTTCAGTATTTAATTACAAGTTGATGGTTTATAATGTACAGAAAATGGCTTGTTGCTTTATTATTAAATGTGATGAAATCCTGTGTTTGGAAAAGAAACTAAATGACCATTTCAGTGAATTAATGTGCAGCATTCATAAATATTCCCAGTGCTGCTTTCATAACTTGCAGACCAAGGGAAGAGACCTAGACCCTTTCTTTTCACTCTGCACTGTTAATCTACTCAGAGTCGCTTTTATGCAATGAGAAAAACAACAGTTAGACATGACTATGAGGTAAGAAAATAGGGGAAAGAAAAATATCTGGGGAATTAAACCATGTGAGTAGTTTGACTGATATTAATTCCAACCAGTTCAAAGGGAGAGGGAAGCTCAATAATTTGGTTGTTTCCAAACCTTGACAAATAGTTTCATGTGACAGAATGAAATAATTAAGTCTTGCTAAGGAATTTTTAATATAGCTAAGTGATATGTAGACGGGAAAACCAGCGTGTAGCAGTCTCTGTGTTACGTGTTTTGGTAGCTTGCAAGTCCTTGGTTTTAGTTCCTCTTTTTTCATATCTTTAAGCTCTTTCTCTAAATACTTATGGGGATTATACTGGCCCTAAAATGTCATCTGGTCCTGAGTATTCCCCTTCCTTCAGGCGGAATTGTATCCACAGTTATGCTCTCCTATCCTAAATGGAGTGCAATTTTCTTGCTGTTAACTTAGTTGTATCAACCAGCAATAAAAAGTCACTTCTCCAAAATAAATTTCCAGCATCAAGTCCACAAAGATTTTTCTATTCACAGCATTGTGCTGCATACTGAAGATGAAAATAAAAAAGGCTTGTTCTTTCCCTTGAATGACAGACAGAACTGAACACAGATAATTATAATCGAAGTTGGTTCTATAGAACGTATATCCTATATGAATTTAAAAATCCAGAATTCTTGACAGCCTTTTCAAGAGAAGTTTCTGAGCACTTGGCACAATTATCTCTTAGGTTTGTGATTTTGGTCTTGGTATTCAAACTTTTTGTCCAGTAATTCTCAAATCAGCAATTGTATAGGTTTATAGTGGGATTCCATGAGAGAATGTATATAAAAGTGCTTTGTAAACATAGTAAGTGCTACTAAAATCTAACACTATATTTATATTTTACATAGCTTTATAGTTCTGTGTTCCCTATTTTGTTAATATAAATGGTTATCTGGAAGTGATAGAATATTTCCAAGATATACATTTCCTACTTGTGTCAATATTGCATCAGCCACTTTGTTGTAAACCAAACCATCAAACTTTGTTCGAGCTTTCTCATGCATCTCTGTATTCGTCATGATCAGACCTTGTTTACAATAGTATAGTTAGTAATAGAATCTTTTATTGGAATATAATCTATTCACAGTAAAATTTATTCTTTTTGCTGTACAGTTCAATGAGTTGTGACAAATGAATATTGTAATACAATTACCACAATCAAGATATAGAATATTGTCCTGAAACTGCAAAATTTCCTTGTATTGCCCCTCTGTAGTCACTTTCTACCTTATCCTCAACTCCTGGCAAAGTGGATGAATTTTTTACCATTAAGGAACAAAAAACAAATCACTTTTTCTTTGTACCTCTATTTTCTACCCCAAAGAGCAAAGGAAGAAGAAACATTGGAGAGAAAGCGCAGTGTCAACTGAAGTATTTGAGGTGGTTATTTGAAGAGCATCTTAACCCTAAATGATCTAAACCATTCCATGTTCAAACAAGAAGGCACTTCAGGGATTATTTTCAGATGATCATATGTTAGAAGTCTATGGACTGGACCCCATTTCAGGAACTACTGTCTTTGGCCTGCCTCATGTGCTTGATGTCTTTAAAAGCATTCAAATTCTTGGTCAATCTTTAAAAATGGAAAAAATTCAAACAAAGAGTCTGTATTTATGGTATTCTCTGATAAATTGAAAAGTCTGCCTATACTGGGCCCACATTTTCATAATTATCATCTAGGTTTATTCTTGGTTGTCCATTTTAAATGGGGCTTAGACTGCTCTTGAGTTTGCCAAAGCAAAGGATTGGTCAGCAGGGAAGAGAGAGAGATGTTTATGAGCTGAGTGATTCATTGGCTTTGAGATCTTGTCTATTGTAAGACCTACTCCCAAACCAGCAAAGATTAGCAAAGAAAATAAAAATGGTTTTTTCGTTGTGCCTCTATTTTCTACCCTAAAAAGCAAAGGAAGAACAAATCTTGGGGGGAATGTGCACTATCAACTGAAGATCATAAAAAAGATTATGGGGCGGGGGAAATCCTCTTATGTAATATGTGTAAAAGGACATAAAATGATACAACGCTTTAAAAAAGGGAAAAGCAGCTGATTTGTGTTTTAGTTTAGAAAACCACCTAAGAATTCTTGCTACACTTTCTTGATGAGGATTGTTATGTTCTAAAAATTCCGTCTTCCTGTTTTTCCTTTTACCTACCTAAATCCAATCTTCTATAGCAGCCAGAGTGATTATTTCCAAACACAAATCAAATCTTGCTTAGAATTCTTGCTTAGAATTCCCAGTTGCACTATATTAGAAATCAATTCTTGCTTAGAATTCCCAGTTGCACTATATTGTTTGTAAGATAAAATCCAAAGCTTTTACTTTGGTCTGCAAGTCGTGGTGATCTGATTCTCGCCCCTTCCTTCCCGCCTCCTCTCCTGTTCTCCTCTCTCGCTCTCTGAGCTCCAACCACACTGGCTCCCTCTTCTGTCTTTGGGGAATCTTATTCCAGTTCTAGGAGCTGTGCCAGCTAGGTTCTATACGGAAGATCAATCTGCAAGTCTTCTCATGATTCAGTCTGGTTATTGGGGTCTGTTTCGGTTCAGACTTCACCTCTTCAGAGGGACCTTTATTGCCTGGCCAAACAAAAGTACAGTAAACACAAATCCTCCTCCACCCACGAGTCCCCATTGCAGATTCCTTTTTTCAGTTGCTTATTTTCAGTGTCTTCCCATTCCATCCTGGGATTTGCTTCTTTAACCATTATCTTCCCAGGGCATGGTATACACTAAATGCTTAATAAAAACTTGTTGAAAGGGTGAAAAGGGGGTAGGCACTTTTCTCAAATAGTTGGAAGGAAACATTCTATCTCCTTTTCCAGAAGGGAACACTTATTCAATATTGAAATATTAGGGACGTTTGGAAGCCAGGAAAAGGATATTTTAATTACAGGCATTGTTTTGTATAATTATTTATAGTCAAATTATAAAGTTGTATTTATTAAAAATTTACTTGGTCTTTAGGTAAATTTTATATGTCTTCAATATTAGTTAGAAAGTGATGTTTTTCATTTCTTATTCAATTTATATAAATAATTAACCAATATTTTAAAAATCTTTCTTCTCTTGTTATTTAATTTTGGTTCTTCTGATTATTTCCCTAAAATTCACAGAAGTAAATGAGAGAGTATTTTGGCTTGAAACCAGAGTTCTTCTCTAAGTAGACCTCTCGATTTGAATGCCCTCCAAGCTCTGCATGTTGTTTAGGAGAACAGTTGGTACATACCTAATCTATTTATGAATTGAGACAGAATTTTATTATTTTTAAATCTAGTTTCCTTGGAGTTTAAGGGAAAGGTTTTATTTTCCAACAAAAGGATATTATATTTATTTAAAAGAAAAAAAAGAGAGAGAAAAAAAAAAAAAAAAAAACTTGTGCTATTGCCATTACCCAAGTAAAATCTGTTTTTAAAATTTGAGGTAAATTAAGAAAGTGATGAGTTATATTGAAGGTCATTTTGGGTAGTTTACTAATCATGTTCAAATACTTGCACTTCGTGGTTTATTCCCAGGGTCAGAAAATCAGATGTCTATCAGACAGAGATTTACATGTTGTATAGTCCTATTCCTAGTTGATATTTCATATCTGATGATATTTGGGGGGAAAGGAAGGATTTCTACAGGAGAAGTTAAAATTATAAAATGTTATTGACATCTTATTTAAAATCACTTATGCTTATATTGACTTGTAGATTTGTATCAGACAGTGTAACTTACGCAGAGACAAGCTTCATGTGCTACTGTGTAAAGACTGGCCACACAACTAGGAATACTATTACATTTAATGCATTTTACATCATAGGACATATGATGTTTAACATGGAATGTAAGACACAGGCTTTATGAATTTGCTATACTTATGTCCCTAGCAAGAATTGATAAGAAATGAAGAGTGTAGTTGTAATACTTAAAGGCATTAGAAATGTGGATAAATTCCTGGGCTATCGATCTACACAGTATCTGTGTGAGTGTATATAAGTGCACGTGAATTACAAACCCAGAATGATCATAGTCAGTCTTATGGCATGCTTAGGGTTTCACGCAGTTGCTGTATGGGTAGCCCAGAGACACACTGACAGATGAGTGAGAGGGCAGATAAAAGGCAAGGAGAAGCTGTGCCGCCGCCGCGTCTTCATCTCAGCTGGGTTCCCCAGGGAAGGAACTCACCTGGCGTCACATGAATGGCACAGGGTATGTGTTACAGATGCGGCTTCTGCAAAGATTCATGCAGGCTTGCGCATTTGTCTGTCACACAGATGTTTCGTCTTCTGTTTTCTATCCAGCAAGGCAACAGCTCAACTTTGCTAGGGGATCGGTTCCAGATGTCCAACTAAAGATAGACCCTGTTACCCCACTGAGAGCCAGCAGACATCTCCTCACTACATCTGGGGCTACTCAGTGGCAGTACAAATTAGAAAAGGGTTAGCCCATACCATCTTTGTACAGTCGTATTTATAGTTGAGAAACACATAGAAAACAATGCAATCTGAATACTTACTTTCCTAGTAAACAGTCAGAAACTTGCAAATAGCAGCAAGTAACGTGTTGTTTTAAAAACAGGAAATAAGCCAAACTTGACAGGTAGAATTTTTCTCTGATTTTTGTGTGGAAATTTTCCCTGCTGATATTAATTGTTTATTTTTCCCTGCTGACAAATTTGGCCATTTAAGCAAAAACAACCTTAGTCAAATACCTAAAAAAGTATAGATGAACTCCCTCTATGCATTTATATTTTTCAAAACTGGCTGTAGGATGTCCCATTTATTGCTTTTGTATTTTGTGAATCTTTGCAAAAAGTGCATTTTATTCCAGAGAAAATGGAAAAGTGGTAAGTTACTGGTCACATAGACATTGAGTTTGCTTTGTCACTTAGCAGGGAAAGTGTCAAAGCATCATCATTAAACATGAATAATTAAGTTTTCAGGTATTTATGGAGCTACAACAAGGTGTCATGCAGTGTGTTAGCTGCTAGGATATAAAATGATAGAAAATTTCAAGCCTCTATTCTCATGAAGTTTATTTTATAATGAGGAAGATAAACGATCATTACTATAAACAAAAATAACAATATAACAATAGGCAGTAATAAGGACTATACAGAAAATAAATCAATGAAATATGGAGGTAAAATCTCATAAGATTGAGCCAGTCAGGAGTATAAAGATGTCGGGAAGTGAAGAGAGCATAGCACACAGTAAGGCCCTTGGGAGACCAAGTATGGCATGTTCATGCTCACAGGACAGCCAGAGGTCAGTGTACGCATAACTGTAGTACCTGAACAAAAGAGAACACAGTGCTAAGCGAGGTCAGAGGAGCAGGTGGGGCCAGGTTGTAGAAAGTCTGTGGACTGTGATAAGAGATTTCAGTTTTATTATAAGCATAATAGGAAACTATTGAAGGATTGTAAACAAAGAATCAATGTTACCTAAACTGTATTTCAAAAAGAATTATTAGAGCTACTAAAAGAGAATTCAGTGTTGAGCGCCAAGAGAGCAAGCAGGAAGCCCAAACTTTAGTGCTCTTTGGGTAGTTTAGGGAGAAAACGGTAATGTTTAGGACCACAGTGGTACCAGTGGGAGTGGAGGAACACATAAAGACAAAGACTGACCTTTAGAGGTGGAGTTGTTAGACCTGCTAATAGGTTAAATGGAAAAAATGACAAATAGAAAAATACAAATAAATTCTCAATATTTTCTTCGTGTAGTTGGGTAATGGTGTTTACTCAAATGAGAAAGATTGGGTATACATTTAGGTGGATCGGGGACAAAGGTTATCTTTGAACTGTTTAAAGTTTATGATACCCATTTAAGCAAAGGAGTTAAGTAAGAAGCTAAATATGCAAGTTTGGAGCTCAGGGGCGAGATTGGAATTGTTGGTATTAATTCAGTTATCATTAGAACATAGCTGTTTCAGAGGAAATTGCAGAGAAGAAGGGTTTTACTTTTTTAATCACAAGTTCACAGTTTGTGATCTTGGCTTCTTTGGGGCATAAAATTCCTTTTAAAAAAAAATAATGGTGTTAATGTTATTAGAAATTTTTCAACTCTGCCATTTTATATCTACATGATTTCCACTTATAAGTTACTGTTTTATGTCAAGAAATGCTTCTTTTACAAACCATTAAGGAATTCTGCTCTTGGAAAAAGATCATTTCACTATTTGGCCTTCTTGCTGAGGGATCACAACATTATTCATTCTTGCTTTTCTCTATTCTGTGTTTCCTTCAGTACATCAGAAATAGAAGTAAAGCCAAAGATGCTGACTGGCACACATCACGTTGTCGTCATTTCTGCATCACAGGCAGAGAATCGTCATAGACGCTGATGTACGTGTATTTGTGTCAGTGAGGTTGTAAATACAACATTTGATTCATGGTCTAAACAATGTGATTTCTGGGTATGTAACTGACCTCAGAAATACAATAAGAAATCAGACTTCAGAGGTTTTCTGTTAAAATGTACAAATGATATATCCTCTGAATACTCAGGGTTTTGTTAGTATTTGTTAGATTTTCTTTGGCTTGCTATCTGTGGAAAATTGTATTCTAATAAAACAACACTCCAGTAAAATCTTCTGCTGTGACAGTAATATCAGCCTTTTACTTTAAAATATACTGTGAGGTTTGTCTTGCTTCTCTTTCTAAAAGGTTTCACCTCCATTGCCAGCAATTATTATCTTTGTAAACTGGCATCATTGCAGTAATTGACGTTAACAAGAGAGATTTTGGTCAAATAGTATGAATGATAGGCTAGTTGAGTTGCCATGGATTCGAAACAGAATGGGGGAAAAAATGAAGACAATTAACACTCAAGGTGTTGTTTTTTCTTTTTCTTTTATTGTTAAATCATAGCTGTGTACATTAGTGCAATCACCTGTACCCATTCTAAGATGCACCATAGATGTGGCTCCACCCATTACCCTCCCTCCACCCCAAACCTCCCCCTTCCCTTCCCCTTCCTTGGCCCTTTCCCCATAGTTGTATGGTATAGTTGGGTTATAGCCTTCATGTGAAAGCTGTAATTTAGCTTCATAGTAGGGCTGAGTACATTGGATACTTTTTCTTCCATTCCTGGGATACTTTGCTAAGAAGAATATGTTCCAGCTCCATCCATGTAAACATGAAAGAGGTAAA
>CAUYPK010070229.1:0-17592 GCA_963574355.1 Loris lydekkerianus
GTACTATTAGGCCATTAAAAACAATGAGATTAGTGAGGGGGGTGGGGCCTTGGTGTGTGCCACACCTTCTGGAGGCAAGACAATGATTGCAAGAGGGACTTTACCTAACAAATGCAATCAGTGTAACCTGGCTTATTGTACATTCAATGAATCCCCAACAATAAAAAAAAAAAAAATACTGTTTCTCTTCACTGAGGATATTATATAATAAGGCCCAATAGAGGTAGGTGATATGACCAGTGGTCAAAGGGCAGCAACTTCCAACACCGAGGAAAACATAATATATCAATTAAGAAATCATTTCAGGATTCAGATTCTGGATGTGCCACTTAATAGCTGTATGACTTTAGACAAACTAACTACTCATCCTCTCTAAGCCTCGATTTACTCACCTGTCAAATAAGGATAGCACCGATGGTTGTGGGGAGGATTAAATGCAGTGGCATATGTTGGAGCTCCGGGCCTATCACATAACAAATGTTCAGCAAATGGTGGCCAGTCCAAATCATTCCTGGTAGCTTGAAATACTGATTAATATCAGCAGTTGCAAAACTTACTTCCTCACCCCAAGCATTTTCCCTAGTGACCAAGATAGCAATTTTTTCTGTTTGCAACTTCTGAGGAGCTGAGAGAGTGGCAGGCATTGAAAATAGTTTTATTCCTGGTATCCAAGGTTATTTCCTGGTGGGGTGTGCCGAATAGGTTGTCAAACCCTGAATGAATCCTCATTCGCTTGACATGAGTTAGAATTTGGGGTGTAATGAATGAAGGCCCAAATTTGGCTTGAGACCTATATCAAAATTATTAACAGTAGCGGTAGACTCAGAGTTGGGAAAACATATTAGAAATTTGTACAGTACTGTCCTTCCCATGGCTCCTTCTAAGGGACACTGCCACATCCTTAGGTGCTGCTCAAGAGGCAATTGCAGGCAGCCATGTTTTATGCTATGTGACTCAGTTCACCTCATCCCTAGGCCACTGCTAATGGGACAAGCATTGGCGCTGGACCAGGGGCAGTCCTCGGACTGTCCAATGACCAAGGAAGGTAGGCTGGGCCAATTGTATTTCTTCAGTTGAAAACAAAAACCACAGTGGTAGAGCTGCAAAGAGAGAGCTACACCTGAGTAGGCTGTTGTGGGTCTTGGATGAGTTAAGTCTGGACAGAAGCTAGAAAAGAGAAAGGGGAGCAAGCTAAGGGAATGAGGACAAGAGTCTCTGTGCAGAGAAAACAGGGTCAGTGTGATAGAAACAGAGGGTCTTGTTAATTCCGGCTGCTTGTCTGGTTCCAGATGGTTTTCCAACTCCACACACAGTCTGTACGTATTTCAGCAGACCCCTTGTGCCTTAAGGAGACTTGGCTTGACAATGATCTCTTCCTATGTTCACACAAGAGACCACCTCGAGCCTCAAGCCTGGTGTGGGCTGCCCTTGGACAGCAGGAATGGAAGTAAGGTAAGACAAAGGTTAAGTATAGAAGCAGCAAAAACATGGAGCATCGCTGATTATTCTGCAAGGAACTTTGTGATCTATTTATTTTATAGATAACAGTGCAGACCTTGTAAATGGTAATAGAATATCTCTGAACATGAAAGAATCAAAAGATGTAAATTTTCAAGGTTTTTAATTCTAATAGAATTCAAAGAACTTAAACTTCCATTCAAATAGAGAAATCTATTGTCTTTTTAGACAATTGGTCTTTTCATGGGTCCATCCAAGGACATTAAATAAAACACATCTGAACATTCCTTTGTTGGAGTTTGCATGGATTTCACAGTGGCTGGCATTTATTTTTTGCTAATAACCATCCTCCCTTTTCCACATTTCCCCTGCCACCACGATAATTCTACATTATCTTCACTTGAACTATTTTTAAAAATAAATCTTTGCCTGTAATCCTAGCACCCTGGGAGGTCGAGGCAGGCAGATCACTTGAGCTCATGAGTTCAAGACCAGCCTGAGCGAGACCCCATCTCTAAAAATAGCCGGGCAGGTGCCTAGAGTCCTCGCTACTCAGGAGGCTGAGACAAGAGGATCACTTGAGCCCAAGAGTTTGAGGTTGCCATGAGGTGTGATGCCACGACACTCTACCCAGGGTGACAAAGTGAGACTCTGTCTCAAAAAAATTTTTTTTATTCTCTTATAGAGAAGCAAATTACTGTATCCATTTCTCACATAACTACACATGGGTGTGCGTGTGTGTGTGGCAAAAGTGGCTAATCTCTACACATTTAACAAAAATCCTGAATACAATATTATTAACTATAGTCTTCATGTTGCACCATAGAGCTCTCAATTTGCCTACTGAAGTATCACATGGTCTCACTGAGTATGTGTACAGTAGGTGTCCATTAAGTGCTCAGTTGCATGTCTCTGCTGTACACAAACTAACCAAAACTCCTCAAAACTCCTCAAAGCCATTTTTACACAAAAGGAAAGGAAAACTTTTAAAAAAGTATTTTATTATGGAAAGTTTCAAACATATACAAAGTAGAGAAAATAAAATAACAAATTCCCATTTACATGTATCCATAACAGATTCAAGAATGATCGACTCAGGACCAAGCTTGTTTCACATGTTTCCCTTATCTTCTTTTTTTCTCTTGCAGATATTGAAGCAAATCTGAGGTATCATATTATTTCACTTATAAATATGGCCATATGTTTGTAAGATAAAAGAATTACTTTAAAGTGTAACCAAAATACCATCATGACAATGAAAAGAAATTGGTAACAATTACTTAACTTTATCAAATATGCAGTGTTCAGATCTCCCCAGTTGTCTTATCGTTTGTAATAGCTTTATCATTGAAATTATTGAATCATATTTCAAATAAGCTCAGCACCTTATGATGGTTGACATGTCAAACCGTTTTCATTTTTAACAATTTCTTCTCCTTTTTCCTCCTCTCCCTCTTTCATTCTGTCTTTCTCCTGCAACTTAGTCTTTAAAGAGAGAGAGGGCCAGTGTTCTGTACTTTTCCACAGTCTGGATTTTGCTGTCCACATTCTTATGATGTTATTTAAAATGTTCTTTTATCCACTGTATGTTCTTTAAGTTGGTTTTTATCTCTAGAATAGAGTCGCAGTCAGATTCAGGTCCCAGTTTTTGGCAGTAGTTTAAAGACAATATTGTGTACCTCCATCAAGAACCGTATCTTTTTGTCTCCCTTTCTGAGACATCAGCAGCCATTGGTGGCCATTGTCCAGATGCCTTAGATCAATAGAGTCTGCAAAATGGTGATGTTCTAAATCTACCATTCCTCCTTCATTCTTGTCAAGACCATTTCTAACTTCTCATCAACTTGTTTAGTTATTCTGAGATGTAGTTCATACATGAAAGGTCAGATGAATGTTTGGTTCAAATTGTTTGTTCCATAACATCCATTAAATGTAAGCAGCGAGTTTCTTTGTTGAGTATTATTCAGCGCTGATGGATCTGCACACACCTTCTGTGTTTTCCATGGCAACTTCTTTCTGACTGCTGACCACTGCATTCTGGCTGCGGGGCTCCTCTTCATGTTCACTCCCGAGTTCTTTTGACCTGGCTCAAGTGCTTTGCTCTCTGATGTAACAGGTGCCCCAGCCACATCTTGTACATTTCCTACCCTACACCTGGAATCATTCTTTCCCTCTGGTTCCTTTTAGTGAAAATGGCATATAAAGACCACAATCTGGGCACTAGGAATATTCATTGGTACAATGCTGGTTTTCATTTGGAAAACCTTTTCAGGCACATACGTATTTTTCTTTTAAAAAACTATTTTTTGATTTTTAAAGAGTTTTCCTTTTTAAAGAGAAGATTTATGTTCACAGAAAAATGGGACAATGGTACGAAGATTGGTAATAGTATGTTTAACTGTTTAAGAAATTGCTAAACTATCTTCCAAAGTGGCTGCACCATTTTGCATCCCCACCAGCAGTGAGTGAGAGCTGCCGCTGCTGCACATTTCACCAGCCTTTGGTGTTGTGAGCTTGGATCTTGGCTATTCTAGTAGGTTTGCAGTGGTATCTCACTGTTGCTTTTGTTTACAATTCCTTGATGACATATGACGTGGAGGTCTTTCCATGTGCTTATTTGCCATCTGAAAATCT
The DNA here is from genome assembly GCA_963574355.1 of Loris lydekkerianus. Classification (NCBI taxonomy): domain Eukaryota; kingdom Metazoa; phylum Chordata; class Mammalia; order Primates; family Lorisidae; genus Loris; species Loris lydekkerianus. Next base: position 4,093 of record CAUYPK010070229.1, read on the forward strand.
TCTTTAATGAGGTATCTGTTAAAGTCTTTGGCCCGTTAGTTAATAAGGTTGTTTGCTTTCTTATTGTTGAGTTTTGAGAATTCTTTGTATATTTGGGCCAGCAGTCCTTTATCAGGTATGTTTTTTACCCATATTTTCTGCCAGTCTGTGGTTTTTCTTTTTAATCTCTTGATGTGTGTGTGTGTTTATTTTAAAGATAAAATATATTTTGGATTCTTACTGATACTTGCAATTCAAAGCCAAGACTATAGGGTATTTACTTCATCAATATTATATTTTAAATTCATTGCAAAGATTTCTTTTTTTCAGTTTGTCATTTCTTTTTATTTTGCTTATGGCACTTCATCCTACAAAAGTGTTTTTAGCTCGGCTCCCTTAGCACAGTGGTTACGGCACTAGCCACAGACACCAAGGGAGCAGGGTTTGAACTCAGCCTAGGCCAGCTAAACAACAATGACAACTGCAACAAAAAATAGCTGGGTGTTGTGGTAGGCACTTGTAGTACCAGCTACCTGGGAGGCTGAGGCAAGAGTATCACGTAAGCCCAAGAGTTTAAGGTTGCTGTGAGCTGTGATGACATGGCACTCTACTGAGGGCGACAAAGTGAGACTCTGTCTCAAAAAAAAAAAAAAAGTGTTTTTATTTTAAATTGATAAGCAGTGATTTGTCAGCCTTTTCCTTACCTGAATTTAGAATAGTTTTTCCTACTCCCTAGTTATAGGAGAATTCATTCACATTTTGTACTAACAGGTGCATGGTTTCATTTTACTTAAATTTACATTTCTGATGCATTTGAAATTTATCTTCTTATGACTGGATGGAGGAAAGATCCAATTTTATTTTTGCCACATGAATTTTCAATTAATCCAACATGACTTATTAAAAAGTTCATCTTGGGCAGCGCCTGTGGCTCAGTGAGTAAGGCACTGGCCCCATATACTGAGGGTGATGTGTTCAAACCTGGCCCTGGCCAAACTGCAACAAAAAATAGCTGGGCATTGTGGCAGGCACCTGTGGTCCCAGCTACTCAGGAGGCTGAGGCAAGAGAATCACCTAAACCCAGGAGCTGGAGGTTGCTGTGAGCTGTGATGCCACAGTACTCTACTGTGGGTGATAAAGTGAAATTCTGTCTCTTAAAAAAAAAAAAAAAAAAAAAGTTCATCTTATTCCCTTTGAAATGAGATGATATATTAAATTTTTAGTGTGATTGGGCCTTTTTTTTTGTACCATTGATCTTTCTGTCTGTTCATGTGCCAATACCACATGGTTTGAATGATGGAAGCTCTAAAATATGCCATTCTTCAGAGTTTTCCAGGCTATTTTGCTAAAAATAAAACCTCCTAGTGGGATCTTACGCCTATCTTTTAAGATGGCACTTCTCAGAAGTGGCCAGGGGGATTGAGAGAGGTATACAGGAATCTTCTCCCCTTAAGCCAGAAGTTGGCAAATGATGGCCCAGGGCCTCATCTATTCGTAAATAAAATTTATCAACACATAGCTATGCCCAGGCTGCAGTGTGCTTTCTATGGCTGTTTTTGCACTTTAATGGGAGAGTTGAGTAGCTGTGATAAAGATTGTGTGGCTGGCAAAGCCTAAAATAGTAAAATACTATTTCTAGTCCTTCATTTAAAAAATGTGCTGCCCCTGCCTTGAGAGGACACACTGGCATTCTAGCAGGTCTTTTAGAGATAGTGCTGGACCCCCAAACAGGACTGCCTATCCAGTTTGGGGCCTGGTTATCTAAAGTGAGATGTGAACCCTTGCTCAAAAATGAAAACACACATACTGTTAAAGGTACTAAAATATAAAGCTTTTTTCCCTTTCCTCTATGGTTTCTAGTTCTGTACATCACGCTGCTTTTAAAAAATTTGCTACTTAATGTTATTCTAAGTAAAGAAAAATTAAAATTCAAATTATTAGCATGAATTTTACCTCTCTTCTTTATTTGGGTCATACCTCTTTCAAATGCAGATAGAGGCATTTAACACGTATGCAGAATCACTGGAACCACTCAATTTGTGTGTCATGGCTTGGCCCTGGAGGTGTTTCTGGATAGCCAGAAAAGACAAGCACAAACCACACTCAGAAAGGTGGAAGGAGGCAGGGAAGTGTGTTCCTGTCTCCCTATCCCCACCCTTGGAGTGGGACTCAGGAGCATTCCTGCTGGCACAGGGATGCTTGATGGCAACTGCACCCTCAAGGAAGGACCAGTCTTTGCAAACAGTTCAGGCCACATGAGGCTTGATGTCTGCCCCCCTTCTCCCTTCTTTCCAATTCCATCCAGGTGTGGAAAAGTCCCTCAGATTCACCATCACTAGGAAAGATGACCCTCAAGATGCTGCAGCCTTTGAACCCGGACTGTTATGTGCCAGGATCAGGGGTGGGCCAGACGCCCTCCCCACAAAGGCACCCTGCTGCAGACTAGAGCTGCCGCCCTATGGGGACTGAGGGTGATAGTGGCAGAAGGGGTGCTGAGACCTGGCACAGGGAAGAGGTGAGGCAGCAGGAGGCTGCACTGTGTCACAGCTGGATCTCTAAGGCCCCAGTTCATGTTCTATTGTTCCCCCGAATTTCATCCCCACACACAAATTCAAAAATAAAATGATTAAGAATTTTAAGATGACAGTCGTAGAGGTTAAACCCTGAGCCTGGGGCCATAAGCCCAGTGCTTACCCCACTGGACAGCCATGCTATCAATACCACGGCTTGAAGGAACAAAAGTAGGGAGCATAGATATTTGGGAAACCCTGTACAAATGTGGTGCCTCTTAATGACACCTTGGAGCTTGTTCAGATCCTACAATTTCTATTTTCTTTTGTTACATGATTTTAAAGATTGTTGTAAAATATACTTGGTATAGACTTTACCATGGTAACCATTTTTACGCATACGGTTTAGTGGTATTAAGTACATCCACGCTGTTGTGCAATCAACCATCTCCAGAGGTCTTTACATCTTATAAAAATGAAACTCTGCACCCATGAAAACTAACTCCTCATTCCTCCCTGCCCTCAGGCCCTGGCAACCATCCTTCTACTCTCTCTCTGCATGAATTTGACTACTCTTGGTACCTCATTGAAGTGGAATTATGCCGTATTTGTCCTTATGTGATGGGCTTATTTCACTTAGCCTCATGTTGCCAGAGTTCATCCTTGCTTTACGCAAATGTATGACAATTTCCTTTCCTTTGAAGGCTGAGTAATAGCCCATTGCATGCGCATATGCACACACACACACATGTATATCATGTTCTATGTATTTGTTTGTTGATGGACACTTGGGCTGCTTCCATGTTTTAGCTATTATGAATAATGCTTTTATGATCATGGGTGTACAGTTTTTGTCTTTTAAAATGTGGTTCCTCTATCACTGAATGAACCTTTATATAGTAATGCTGTAGCCACTCTGTGGGGATCTGGAGCCTCAAGAACATGCTCAGAGTCACACTCAACGCCCCAGTGAGGATTTGGTTTCTAGCCTGCATAGATTGGCAGTACAGGAAAATGTTTCAGAAAGAGAAAGCACTGAGCATTATTTTTCTTTGTTTCTGCAAAACAACTTTGGTTTATTTTCTCCCATTTGAGTCTTTGTTTTTACGTATGCAAATGTGATTCATCTTTCAGCGCTGGAGAAGGGCCCTAAATAACATAATTACTTCACCAATCATCTCCTTGGCTACTGGAAATCATCTTTTTAGTGAGGTCGACTGTGGTTGTTTGAGCTCTATACAGACTTCAAATAATGAACACACACTTCTTTTCTTAACATGCTAATTTTTCTCTGAAGCTAGTGTTATTTGAAAAGGGGGATTTAATTGGATATTAAATCTGCAATTGAAAGATTAAATTATGAAATAAACAAACATATCAATTTAATAGGTCTTTGGAAAAAAACAGGCATTCCACTCTAGTTTTTTTTTTAAGTGCAAATGCATTCAGATATATGTTTAATTCTCTGCCCATTTTGCTGTTTTGTAGCTCTCAACCTGGATTCTCTCCTGGGTTGCTGCCAAAGGAAATCATCTCAGGAGGCTGAGTAACCTTAGGATTCTGTGAGCGCTGGCCCCCAAATAACCTTTTGCTTGAAGACTTTACCTGTATAAATGAAATTCAAGAAATGTTGAGAAACCATTTTGAAATGAATAACACTGAAGCAATTCCAAGGAGCATAATTTGGGATGCATCTAAGGTGGTGGTAAGAGAATGTGTTTACCTCACTGGAAGTTTAAAGGAAATCAAAGGTCACAACAGGTCCATGTTCAAAAAGGAAATTAAGAAATGAGAAGTACACCATGGCTATATAAAAATCCCAAATGATTTTTCAGAATATTATTTTAAGGCAAAGTCAGACCCTTTTTAATAGAAAAGAATTTGAACCACCCCTGCCCAAGTTTATAAAGCAGGTTTCCCAGGCATGGGAAATAAAGATGAGTAGCTTTTCAACTCGTTTTAAAAAGGTACAAGAAAGCAAAGAGTTTTTTTTAAATCCATAGAATAAGTAACCATCTGGGAGAACGGTAATACAACCATGATCCGAGGGGCTCTTCAGACACAGGTGCTCTAAGCTGGAGAAATGAAAGGAATATTCATTAGCCCCAACCACAACTCTGCAATCAGCTGCCAGACTAATAAGACACATCCACAGAATGAGAGTGTCCTGCAGTCACCAGGCGAGACGGGAGAAGAAAGCCAATGGCAGCACGTCCCTGGTACGTCTTCATGTCTTACCAATTATGGTGGAAACTTACAGGTCAAATTTTAATATGCTTTTTGGAATCAAATATTTTCTTTAATTGACAGTTTGTCAAACAGCCATTGTTATCCCTGAATCATTTTTAACACATTACTTTCCAGGTTTTGAAACTTGGTAATGAGATTTTTTTCTAAAAGCTTTATTCCCCTGAGGTAGTGAATACACAAAAATTGTATTGTTTGTGGATCAGCACTTGATCCTTATCTAATGAAATTCCATGGCCGTTTTTAATTTAGTGTCAACTTATTAGGTGACAATAAAGCATTTTGACAGGATGGAGTGATGAGGTCCAGACACAATCATCCCTGTTTGAAGTCTAGAAAATTCATCCTTATGTTGTTCATGTTTAGGTAAAATAATGATGTTATAGGATATAGTAGTTAGGCTTTGAAAAAGTGTCCTTTAGAGATACATATTGGAGTATTTCCCAATAAAATGATATGTTTTTGAAATGCCTCAAAAATAATATCCAACATGAACACGCATGTAGGGGCATGGCTGAGTCAAGATTGTCTAAGTGCTGCTAACTGTTGAAGCTGGTAATGAAGAGAGAAGAATACATGATATTAGTGTCTATTTTATTTACGTTTGAAATGTTTCATAACAAAAAAATTACCTTTAAAAAAAGTCTATCTTTGCATTCACTGCTTTAGAACCCTCCACTCATTTCTTTAGGCAGAAGAGTGGGGGTGACAAGTCCTACCTTTTGCTGGAGCAGGTCCCATGTGGTTCTGCGTGGGAGCTGTGACCCTTCAACATTTCCAGTTCCAGCCCCACCGGCGCTGACACAGCAGCTGCTCGGGGACATGTGGCAAAGGTCTGGGCATAGGACTTGCTGCCGGTACAGGGGGAGAGGGTAGGGTCCTTGTGATGTGATTTGTAGACTCTGCTACTGGGCCCCATCCCAAACTGCTCAGAGGCCAAATTGCTACCACTGAGTTTGGCTTGTAACAGCCTTCTTTCCCTGTTCTTTTCTTCTTTCTTCTCTATGGATTTGGGTACGTGTACATTTCTCTTATCTCCCTAGACAGGGCCAGTTCTTTAAAGGAGAAGATGAAAGGTAAAGAAAACCATTTACTAAATGCTTCCTGATTAAGTGTTGAACATAAAGCTAGGCACTTTACATAAGAGATTTCATGTAATCTTGTCAGACGAGGTAATGTTTAAAATTCTGATTTTACAAAAGAGGAAATTGAGGCCATAGAAATTAATTATCTTGCTGGTCTACATAGCCTAAAATACCTTCAGTTGTAAGTGAATAGCAGATCAAACTCAGACTCTTTGAAACAACAAAAGAAGCTCGTTGGCTCAGCTAACTTGTGAGTCCTAACATGCAGCAGGCGTTAGGGACGTTTTCTCCGGGTTTTGGTTGTGTATCTCTGAGACTGTCCGCATTCTGCTTCCCACCACGCACTGCCTTTGTCCACACTGGCTTCCCTCGTAGCTGCAGAAATCCTGCGGCAGCCTCAGGCCTCAGATCTGCAGAACACCAGTCAAGAGAAGTCAGAGCTCCCTCTCCCCCACTGTGGACAGGGTCCTGCGGCTCACTTGGGTTGGACTAGCCAGTTAGTATGGACAGGGAAGGCCATGTGATGGTGGCTCAGCCCTGTTCTTGACCATGGCAAAGGGGCTGTGATTACACGGCATGGATTAGCCAATTAGGGCCCTCAAGTTAATCTGGGACTGAGGTTAATCTGACCCAAACCACAGCCTGCTGCAAAGTTAAATAACTGCAAGAAAGCAGAGAATTGCATTTGTCCGATTTCCACAGAGAAGTGGTTTGATAGATTTTGACTTCCCAGGGACTTTTGTGCTTGTCCATTCACAAAGGGAGAGGAGCAGGAGAAATGAGGCTGCAGCTCGTGCATCCTGATGTGACCCAGCTTCGTGACTGGACGGAGAGGAGGTGCTGGTGGCTACTTCTGGTGTGGGGAAAAGCTAAAGAGAAGGTGGTGCTGAACCATCCCTGTAGAGCGCATTTGCCTTCTATCTGGAAGGTACTGAGAGAGGCTGTGCTAGAGAGCGAGGCTTCATTTTGCTTTTAATGATGTGCACATGCATTGATAATTCAATTTTTCCTTGGACATTTGCTGGAGAGATGGAGTAAAGAATTGAAAAATTAATAATTAATTTAAATTGTTGGACTATGTTTCTCTGAACATGACCCTGAGCTGAGAATGAACTGTGTGGGGTCCTGGGATCTCTTTAGGTTATGGAACAAATTGCAGCAAGATACAATCAGGAACCTGAAGGGGACAATGTGGAGAAAGTGTCTTCTGCTGGTTTAGAGCCGAGGTATGCTGGGAGTAGGAACAGTTTTGTGGAGCAGGTGGGACCCGATCCTGAGGAGTGCAGATTTGACTGGTTCAACTGAGGGGAAGGCGTGGGATGGGCAAAGTGAAGAAGTGGCTGGGGACACCAGGAGGGTGAAACACAGTCTGGGGGCAGGAAGGAGGGCCATGGGGAACGGGCGGCCCGGAGCAAGAGAAGACTGTCAAGGGGTAGCAGGGAGGATTGCCAAAAGCTGCAGTTCTTCCTGTCTGAGAGCTTAAAAGTAAAACATGGTCCATGCCACCACTGAATACCCTGTAGCAGTTAGAAGCACAGAGCTACACCACAGAGCTCTGAATAGGAAAGCGGTCTGCAGCACAGCACCGCTGGGGAACTTTAGGAAACTACCCACTCTGCAAGCCAAACCCCATATCGCACAAGGACAAAGATATTAAAGGATGTGTAAGCGTCAAACTCAGTAGAGCCGGCACCTGTAGGAAGGAAGAGGATGCAAAGCGGGTGGGAATGGAGGGGAAAATGTTAAGGACCTCCTCCAACCAGGACAGGGAATTGATGATGGTGTGGCTTGGACTAGGGCAGTGTTTTTCAACCTTTTTTATATCACAGCACACTCGAACTTATAGTTAAAATTCCATGGCACACTTAAATTATGTTGATCAAAAAAAAAAAAAAAAAAAAAGAGTAAGAAAAAAAGAATATACTTACTATGCTTTGAACTTCTTTCAAAAATAATTTAATTAATGATCTTTAAAAACTTTTGTGGCACACCTAAGATCCTCTCATGGCACACCAGTTGATAATCACTGGATTAGGGGATAGGGTTTGCCTCAGTTTCCTGAACCTACAACCCCAAAGGAAGATGGTCAGAGACACTCTTGGCTGACTGCACACCTCACCCAGGGCTGGGTCAGGGGAGAAGTGTCATGGGCACCCTTACCGTTCCTTCTGTCTCCTTTCGGTGCTGCAACAAGGGATAGCAGGTAACTCCACATGCCAGAGCAGGGCCCAGGAGGAGGTGTGGCCAGGCAGGGTGGCGGAATGAACACAGGAGTGGGCTGGCTCCCCACCACCTGGCTGTGTGACCTGATCAATCGCATCCTCATTCTGGGCTGGGTTTCCTCCTCTTTAAAGTGGAGGCTTTGCATTGCCTCTAAAAGTCATTCTTCCTAGGAAGGAAACCCAGAATAGCTCAAGGAAAAACCCTCTCCTCTCTCCTCCCAATTCTGAGCCAAAGTAAGTGGAGGAACAGGTTCCACAATTTGATTTCATGGCCAGTGAAAATAAAGCAAGTCTGTCGGTGTCTCTTCAACAAGGGGACATGGGAATAACATATAAACCTTCATAGAAGTCATATTGTGTTTATAATGTTTGCAACAGTTTGTATGACTCAAGAAACCCAAAACATCTGTTTTTCTCAAAGAGAAGAAGTTATGTTCAGTAACAAAAATGAACGAGGCCATTGTGCGCATCCACCCGTGCATGTGGGGTGGAAGCACATCTGATCGCTGTTATTTTCCTTTCAGTGATGGACTGATTTCTACATCCAGGCAGGAACACTCAAGGAATCGATGCTGTTGGCTGCCGTCACAATTGTCATGTTTTAAGCCATTTCTCCTTTTATTCGAGCTCTTGTAGATCTTTCCTGTATTTGACAACCTCTTTCTCTAGGTAATAAAGGGCCATTTCTAGTTCCCTGAAATGACTTATTCTGCTTCTATTAATCATTACAATGCAAGTGTGAACTATTTATGAATTTGTTTAAGTAAAAAAATTGGCGGCAGATTATTTGTAAAGTCAAAATTCGTTATCTGTGAAGTACTGATGAGAACCTGAGACTAGAAAGGGGCCATGGGTGGGTTTTGTGGGTGCTGGGAATGTTCCATGTGGTGACCAGGGTGCTGGCTACATGGAGACCCTCTGTTTGGGAAAAATCCATCAAGCCACACATTTGTGTTCCTTTCTGTGTTTATATTATATAGCAATAATATTTTTCTTTTTAAATAAAAGTCCTGGAACTCATCAATAGTTTTATTTTTGTGGGGATGACTTAGGGTTAATTATCGTTAATGGACTTGGATTAATACTTGTAGTCACACTGCATCTCAGACTCACAGAATTATAAACTTGGAAGAGATCTTAGAAATCATTCAGTATGTTTCCTTAATTTACAGCTGAGGAAACACGGCCCCAGAGGGGAAGCTGCTTGCCTGAGCCCACACAGCAGGGCAGAGATGGATCCGTCTAGCTCCCCCCTCCTAGCCAAGGCTTGGAGACAACACGGATAAAATGGTACAGTCAAAAGAGCTAAGCTGTTGGAGACAAGCATTATATTTACTCACACATTCTCTGGTGGTTTCAGTGTCAGATGAGGAGTTATTCATCTTGGAGGTCACCTACCATCCTGTAGCAGTCTGTGGCAAAATTGACTGGAATCTGCATCTAAAAGTTCTTCTGCCAGTTCCTACTTATATTAAGAGATCATCTGAATGAAGGCTGGATATATGTTTCTGAAATGGTAAAGTGATAATTTACCAGTGATCAATAGGTGCTGTTTACATACAGAAGCGATTTTTTTTTTTTTTTTTAAAGCTTGGAACAAAATAGTTTAGGTTTTAGAGATATGGAAGAAGGAATGGCCATTTCTGCTTCCTACTTTCTCCTTCTGGGGGCCTATGATGCAAGGAAGCCTGGCCCCCCAGCGGATGGAGCCAGGCGGTGGGTACCAAAGAAGGAGGGCCGAGAAGACAGGTGTGCATGCCAGGCAAGGCCCCCCCCCCTTCTGTGGCCTACCAACCTTGCCTGACCCCCGGCGGATCAACACTGCCAATGGGGAAGATTTACAGGCGTGCAGATGTAACTGGTAGTATTATGAACCGCTCCGGCAGGTCTGTGCTTTATTTAGGATTTCCCTCTACCTGCTCTGCTGGGAAGAGGCACATAAAATACCCGGAGTTGTTTGGGCAGCGAACTGGAAACTCTGAATCCATAACTCAGGTTGCCACTGTCAGGGTGGGAAATGCTGTATTGGTAATTTCAAAAAAATAAAATGGCTTTGGGAAAGGAGGGTAGGGTGTGGAGAAGGGATGGAGGGAGAGGAGGAAGGAAAGAGAAACAGGAAGAGGCTGAGGAAGAGTGCCCTGCATAAGGAGGTTGTCACTGAATCAAAGGTGGAAGGCCTTTAACAGGCGAATGCCCAGTTCCACAGGTGAGGAAGGGGAAAGCCTGCAAGCAAGGATTAAAATAGGGAGCAAAACTCATAACCTATATTTGCTGTATCAGAAAGAAAAGCTTATACATACAGTTTATTGGTTTCCACCACTGTAAGCGCCTGTGGCCGTGTGTACAGTAGGAAGAAAGGGAGAAAAAAAAAAAACAAAAAAAACAGAAGGGAGGAAAAGCCCCACCCCTGCAGATCACCCTCGGATAACTCAGTCCTGTTAAGCAAGGCGGAGATAAGGGGAATAATTCACCTTGTTTGGTGACCTGAAGGTCAGTCAATCAGGTAAGGTGGCCTAGGCATCCCCCTAGAAACCTGCCAAGTTGTTGTCCCCTTTACAACTCAAAAGCCCTTTCAGAAGCTGGGGCCCCAGCCAGGCCTTGGAAGTCCAAAATGAGCTTTGTTTCAGGAATTCCCTCTTCTGGTCCCCCACCCTGAAGAAGAGGGACTTTGCTTTCATTCTGTGACACCAGAGCCGTAGCTAAAGCCCAGCTGCAGCTGCACCTGCACCTGGCTAGACTCTCCCCTTCAGCTTGCTCTCCCCGCCTCTGCCCTTCCCCTTCTGTAACCCTTCCCAGCTCTTTTTCCCCCAAAAGTAGATGGAGCTGGAGAAACTGCTGGAAGTTTGGGGTTTGGACAGGAGGCAAGAGTACTCTCCCAGAGGTGACATGGAGCAGAAGTAGGAAGCCGATTGTCCCCAGACCCCCGATTTGGGCTCTTCCTTCCTGGGCTGTGTGGTGTAGTGGGGCTTCTCATTCTGGTCAGTGCAATCCCTGGTTTTGTGGTGGGATCTGCTCCTCAGTTCAGCTCAGGGTTGAAGCTGTGCACTGGGCAGGCTCTGCTCTCTCCTAACTCCCTACAGGGTTCCTTTCAGCTTGTTATTACACCCCAAAGTGGGTGCTCAACTCACACTGTTTCTAGCCACCCTACTTTCTACTAGATTCCACCAAGCGTGAGGCCCTGAGGCTGGTGAAAAAGGATGAGCAGTTATGAGGCTTCCATGTATATTTTTACTCTCACCTGGAACATTTTGACATGATTTTAAATCATGTTTCCTTCATCCGTGATTGGATTTTACTCTTTTCCAAGAAACTGAGTTTGGGTATATAGGGTAAAAGCTTGTGTGTCTGGGTGTCAAAGAACAAAATTTTAACACATTGGATATTAAAGATCCAACTGGCTGCTATTAGCAATTCATGAACTGGGCAGCATCCCTCTACAAAATAGACCAGGAGCTCTGCAGGGTTTGACAAACAGCAGTGGACACAAAGTGGAATGGTTAATGTCAGGTCATTAAGTGTTACTTTCCTGGTATGGGTTAAAGCAGAGGGGACTTCCTTATTGTGAGGCCCATTGAGATACATTGTTGTGAATTTCCTTTTTTTTTTTAAATCTGAACTGGCCTGTTTAGAGATTAGGCTATCAGCTCTCTCCTGATTTCTCAGAAGGTCAGATCTTATAAGTAAACAGATTAGGTTTCAGTTTGGTGGTGTGGAACCTTAGCCTGAGTGACTCTATTTTGGAACCATGCAGGAATTTAGTCTAAATCAATGGCCTCCCATCAATTTGACTTACCAGTGGGTGTTTGTGACATATGTGTTGTGTTGGACCATACTCCAAAGCCAAACACAGTTTTGGTCATTTATTCAACAAATGTTGACTGAGCTGCTATTTTGTGCCAGGCACTGCTCTAAAATTTACAGGCCAGCAGTGAATAAAACAGATGATAATCTTTGACTTTATGGAGCTTAGTGAAGCTATTGGGTAGTGGGATTTTCTTTAATGGGAAACTTTTTATTACTGCTTCTCTCTCATTACTTGTTGATTTGTTCAAATTTGGAATTTCTTCCTAGTTCAATCTTTATAGATTATATGTGTCTAGGAATTTATCCATTTTCTCCTAGGTTTTCCAATTTATTGGCATATAGTTACTCATAGAAGTCTCTATCTTTTGAATTTCTGCAGCATCAGGTGTAATATCTCCTTTTCGCCTCTGATTTTATTTATTTGGGTCTTCTCTCCTTTTTTCTGAATCATTCTGGCTAAAGGTTTGTCAGTTTTGTTTACTTTTAAAAAAACAACTTTTCATTTCATTGATCTTTTGCATTTTTTTGTTTCAATTTCACTGATTTCTTCTCTGATCTGTATTATTTCCTTTCTTTTACTAATTAGGTGTTTGGTTTCCCCTTGTTTTTCTAGTTCTTTGACATGCATAATGAGGTTGTTTATTTGAAGCTTTCTACTTTTATGATATAGGCACTTATTTCTTTTTCTTTTTTTTATTATTGTTAAATCATAGCTGTGTACATTAGTGAAATCAAGGGGTACAATGTGCCGGTTTCATATACAATCTGAAATATTCTCATCAAACTGTTCAACTTAGACTTCATGGCATTTTCTTAGTTATTATATGTAGACATTTTTATTCTGCATTTAGTAGGTTTTGCCTGTACCCACTCTAAGATGCACTGTAGGTGTGGCCCCACCCATTACCTGCCCTCCATCCTAACCTCCCCCCTACCTTGGCCCTTTCCCCATATTCTTGTGCTATAGTTGGGTTATAGCCTTCATATGAAAGCTATAAATTAGCTTCATAGTAGGGCTGAGTACATTGTATACTTTTTCTTCCATTCCTGAGATACTTTGCTAAGAAGAATATGTTCCAGCTCCATCCATGTAAACATGAAAGAGGTAAAATCTCCATCTTTTTGTAAGGCTGCATAGTACTCCATGGTATACATGTACCACAATTTGCTAGTCCATTCATGGGTCGATGGGCACTTGGGCTTCTTCCATGACTTAGCAATTATGAATTGGGCAGCAATAAACATTCTGGTACAGATGTCTTTGTTATATTGTGATTTTTGGTCTTCTGGGTATATACCTAGTAAAGGAATTATAGGATTGAATGACGGGTCTATTATTAGATCTCTAAGTATTCTCCAAACATCCTTCCAAAAGGAACGTATTAGTGCGCATTCCCACTAGCAGTGTAGAAGTGTGCCCTTTTCTCCACATCCACGCCAACATCTCTGGTTTTGGGATTTTGTTATGTGGGCTACTCTTAGTGGGGTTAGGTGATATCTCATAGTAGTTTTGACTTGCATTTCTCTGATGATTAAGGATGATGAGCTTTTTTTCATGTGTCTGTAGATCGTGCATCTGTCTTCTTTAGAGAAGTTTCTCTTCAAGTCCTTTGCCCAACCTGAGATGGGATCACTTGTTCTTTTCTTGCTAAT